>SEYY01000613.1:164030-180570 GCA_009176605.1 Armadillidium nasatum
TATATTATATATATTTATATTATATATATATATATATTGCCATACTCTTCATTACCTGTAATGATGTCAGCATTCCCTGCTTAAAAGTTCATTAAATATTATTTTGCGATTGGCAGGTTAAATAATTTATATTTGATGTTATTATTTTCCTTGACGAGGATAAATTAATGTTATAAGATTATTTAGTTAAAGATTTTTTGTACATATAAAATAATAATGGAATAATTGACATAAAAGGCCATAAATGAATAACATATTTGATGCAGAGTGTATTTAAAAGAAACCAATAACCAATCAGAGTAGAATGTTTTCATTTAAAACTAACGACGCCAACCATAGGTCTGGGGGTGAAAAAGGTTCGGGGACTGACAGAACTCCCATAGGAGGCGTCCTTTGGTCAGCAAGTCTGTCTTTTAATTACTATTTCAATATTATTATTTTTTTTATAAGTTAAATCCAGAAGAAAGGAGTAAGGAAAAGATTGTTCCGTGGCTTTGTAATAATTGATATTTATACTAGTAAGATAATCATGTTTTTGTTAAAGAACCTCTGCTTTTATTTATAATTAAAAAATAGTCATGAAAAAACAAAGCTCTTTTGTAACTATACTTCCTTCTTGACCTCATTTCTTCGTGAAACAATTTATATATATATATATATATATATATATATATATATATATATATATATATATATATATATATATATATATATATATATATATATATATATATATATATATATATATATATATGTCAGACTGCACTTTAGTCCACACAAAAATTACGAAAACTACTAAACCTACATTAAAAAGGATAAAATTTTTGGAATCCTTGAAGAATTCTGATAAAGAAAATTATAAAGATGTGAAATTAAGTTAAAATAAAAAAAATAAAAATAAAAATTTTTGTACGACAATTGAGTAAAATTCCGGTATTATTATTATTATTATTATTATATTATTATTATTATTATTATTATTATTATTATTATTATTATTATTATTATTATTATTTAGTTTTCTAATGAACCCATTTCGACCTATTTAACCTGACTACCGGCGTTGGCGTGGTATACAGGCCTAACCTTTAGCTGAACCGTTGCCGTAAGATCACGCCTTCGGCCATATAACACATATATGTAATTTTTTAAAAAAACATTTCTTACTTAATCGAAAAATTTGTCGTACTGCAATTTTGAGATATTTAACTCAGGAAAAGACTTTGCCACACTTACGCTGCCAGACGAACGATGTCTTCGAGGCAATTTTAACAATATAAAGTACTTAGTAAATAAACTTAGTATAATATTTTTTTTTCAATTCCCAATTTTTCTTTATCAGAATTCTTCAAGGATTTCAAAAATGTTATCCTTTTTAATGTACGTTAAGTAGTTTTTGTAATATTTGTGTGGACTAAAGTGCAGTCTGGCCATATATATATATATATATATATATATATATATATATATATATATATATATATATATATATATATTATATATATATATATATATATATATATAATTTATTTATTTATTTATTTATATATATATGTCTCTTCTGGTTGGGCTTTCAGAGGCCTACCAATTATCACCAGTTTTGGAGGAACTTCAAATCAGACTCCAATTAAAGGTCGACATTTCTCGATAAACGGCGTTTGAAGTGTGCCATTCAAATGAAGTTTGAAAAAGACATAAAGAGAGTGTGTTCCATACTTTACCAGTAGAGTACATGAAAGATTGAGCATAGCGGTGAAGTTTGGTTAAAAAAGTTGGACAAATAAAGGATGAGACTGTTTAGAAAGGCGTGTCACACGAACCCTTCTCAATGGAAAAGGTGCGACGGGAGAGGAGAAGTGTTCGCTGTAGTAGCAATAGTATAGAATAACGAAACAATTCGATTGGTAGAAAGAAATTGCAGAGAGTTAATGAGAGCGAAGGAATTAATAAGACAAAAAGCCTTAGATTCCACCTTTTTAAGGAGAACTGTATGAGTAAAACCACCCCTTAACAGGAAAATTGGAAAAATCTCAATTCGAAACTTCGAATAGATTCGAGAACTTTAGAATGAACGGAGGTTAAAGAAATAGGACTCGACACTTCTTCCAGCTCGAATGTTTGCAGAGTTTTGACGAGGACCGTTTGCCTTCTTAGTGTCAAGCTCAGAGAGCAAAAATGCTTTAGAAAAAATTACAATGTTAGGCATAATTGAGTTGGAGGGGTTGAAGGAGGAGGTAGAGTTAGAGGCAAAAGTTTGAGCGAAGAATTCAGCTTTAGTAGAAGGTAAAATGGCAGTTGTGCAAACAGGGGCGAACAACACCCCAGTAAAGAGCAAGCAATTGAGGTAGCGTGAAAAAATTATGAAGGCGCCTCAGAACACCCGACCTCTTAGATTCTTGTTTAGAAAGTGAGGTAATGTGATCCCTCCAAGAAAGATCACGAGAAAAAGAAACACCGAGAATATTAACTAAAGATGAAGGTTTGAGTTATGTGTTTTCAAAGAAGATATCACAGTTGTGCATAAGGTTGTGTCGAATAGTAACCTGAAGGAATTGAGTTTTTGAAGTATTTTAAACGACCATGTTTACTCTCCCCCAATCTGAATTATAAGAAAGATTAGATGCTCAAGCCCACCCTCCTTGCGTCAATTAACTACTGTAGGGAGAGGCGCCTTTCAAAGTGAAAAGAGTAATTTAGAGTGGAGTCATCAGCATAGAAGTGGATAAGTGATGAAGTAATAGAGAGAAGGTCATACATAAAAAATAGAAAAAGACTTGCAAATAAGAGATCCCTAAGGAACATCACTATTAATAGGAAAGAAAGAACGGTAGATGTCTACAACAGCTGCTATAGAATAACAGGAAAAGAAATCAGAGAGAAGGATAGATTCCGAAATCAAGGTTTTGTTCCATACTTTTTCGAAAGTTTACGTTATGTCTAGTGCGACTGCGAAAGATTCATCGAAATGTCGAAGAGTACAGGACCAAGAGTCAGAAGGAAGAGAAAGAACATCACCAGTAGAGCATTTTTTACGAGAATCATACTAGCGAGTAGAGATAATATTAGAAGAATTGAGGTGATTCCAAATCTTCCTGTTCCTTAACAGGAAGATTTGGAAAAATCTCAATTCGAAACTTCGAATAGATTCGAGAACTTTAGAGTGAACGGAGGTTAAAGAAATAGGACTATAGTTAGAGGGTTGAGAAGGGTCTTCTTCCTTCGACACAGGTTGAAAGAGCAAGCGCTTCCAGCAAGAAGGGAAGGTCGAAGTAGAGAGACAGACGAAATTTTTTACCAAGGCAGGGTGCAAATTCGGAAACACAAGTTTTGAAAACCACAGGAGGGATACCATCAGGACCGTTTGCCTTCTTAGTGTCAAGCTCAGAGAGAGCAAAAATGACATCTTTAGAAAAAATTACAATCTTAGGCATAAATGAGTTGGAGGGGGTTGAAGGAGGAGGAATCGTCTAAGGTAGAGTTAAAGGCAAAAGTTTGAGCGAAGAATTCAGCTTTAGTAGAAGGTAAAATGGCAGTTGTGCAAACCGAAGAAATTAGAGGAGGGAAAGAGGAAGAAGCAAAGTTAGGGTTGGCATTTTCATAATGCCAAAAAGTGGTGTAAAGTTGAGACACCAGAAACATTATTGCATTTTCTACGGTGAAATGAGTTATTGATGTTACGAAGAATATATTTTGCACGATTCTGGGACAAAATGTATGTTGAATGAGTTTCGGAAGTTTGAAGCCGAGTATAAGCTCTTAAGACAGCATCCCTGCGGCGAATAACACGAGAATAAGTAGAGTTAAACCAAGGTTTGTTATGTTTAGTAGAAGGGAAAGAATATGGTATATGCGTCTCCATGCTGGAGAGAATTACCTGTTATGCGATCTGCATACTCCGAGGGACCCTTCCCACGGAAACCGTAATCATTCCATGAGAAATGAGAAAATCAGAGAAGTACAACCAATGTCAGACCAGTTAACAACACTGAAGTGCCAGAAACGCCTTCTCGCCAAAGGCAGGGGTCGTTCTTGCGGAAAACTTGAATAGACAGAACAATATACATCCGTCACAGCAATACTCACCTCTTCACACTACCATTCACTTCCTCTTTTTTTACCCTTCCCTCCCACCCTTCTTATCTCACAAACATTCCTTGCGCTTTCTACCTACGATTCCGTTAACCTTCTCCATTCCTACTCCACTCCCCAACCGCACATCCTTTTACCTCTTCCCATCTTAAACTAAGCTCTCTTCTAAATTACTCACTCATTCCTTCTTCCTTAAATCTCTTCACTTACACAATCCCTACTACTCTACTCGTACCCCCAATCTTCCTCAAATCTCCCCTTACTCTAATTTTAACTAGTACCAATTAATGGTCAGATATCCCTCTAGCAGCTCCTCTAAACACATTCATATTTAATAATCTATCTCTTATTCTTTTCTTAACACATATGAAGTCTATTAAACCTGCTTCACCATTCATCTCACTAATCCAAGTCAACTTGTGTTTCAAATTTTTATCAAACCAATTCGCCACACATATTTCCACTAGATTCTCCCAATTTATATTTCTGTTCCCTATCCCAAACGGTCCCACCACCCATATATATATATATATATATATATATATATATATATATATATATATATATATATATATATATATATATATATATATATATATATATATATATATATATATATATTCTAAGGAGACGAAATAGCTTATTGGAGTTATCGTTAACAATTTATTACCGAATTTATTGCTTATAAATTGCTTGTTGTCTTTGGATTACTCATATAGCAAGACGCAAATGAAAGAGAGAATGTATTTATGGAGAGAACTAAATAGAACACTACGATGAAATTCACATAAATTTATTTACCAAATGAAAAATAAAATGCCAATGTGTATTTGGTTCAATAATTTCTTGACTGTTCTGGCACCGGTTGGTAAAAGTAATGACTATCCAAATAAGATATTTGGAACGTAACT
This sequence comes from Armadillidium nasatum, assembly GCA_009176605.1. Taxonomy (NCBI): domain Eukaryota; kingdom Metazoa; phylum Arthropoda; class Malacostraca; order Isopoda; family Armadillidiidae; genus Armadillidium; species Armadillidium nasatum. The sequence continues at coordinate 169,031 of SEYY01000613.1, forward strand.
AATTTAATAACGCTTCCTTTGAGCTTAGCAATGAAATGATAATAAATAATTCCTATAAAAATAAATGCTTGATGCTAAAAAGAATCAGTTTGTATTACTTGTTAATTAAGTAAAGTAAGTAAAATAAAAGTTATTTTATGTTTATCTCCTCAGTCACTAGATTATATATTAAAAGTTTGAAATTACAGAAATAAATTTTGCAAGTTAACTTGAAAAACATGAAAATAAATTCTATCACTTGAAAATTTCTAAGCTCTCAAACATTGGATTGTTTTAATGTTTTTTTAATGTTTTTTTTATATATATATATATATATATATATATATATATATATATATATATATATATATATATATATATATATATATATATATATATATATATATATATATATATATATATATATATAATACAATCACTCCCTAAACTAAAAACTCTTCAGCTTCACTATTGACGTAAATTTTTGAAATGAGTTTAAGCGTAAGTTTTGAAGTGAGTGAGATTAAATTTAACAGAAAATAAAGAAGATGGAAGACATTTTCAGAGAAGGAACTTGAATGGAAAGGAATTCTTGCACTAAATTCGTTTGTTGCTTGTGTCCAAAAAAGGTTTGGCGTAAGGAAATTACTTCTTGTTGTCTTGTTGTGTGATGACATCGTAAAGAAAGTAAAATTAAGTGTCACATTCCTCTGGCATTTACCACTGTAATACCTATAGAAACGAGACACAAATCTTAACTCAAGTCGCAAAGTTAGGCCTCATGGAAATTGGAAAGAGAACATATATACATATATTGTGATATATTGTATATATATATATATATATATATATATATATATATATATATATATATATATATATATATATATATATATATATATATATATATATATATATTTGTGTGTGTGTATGTGTATGTGCGTGTATGTATTGGTTAATGATTAGGGAAAAGTATATATGATCTGAATGATAATTTGATTAGGCGTTGGCTTTCTACATTCTTTCAAAATATGTGTGATTTAAATGCTAGTTTTGAAGCTTAAGAAAACCATCTTTACAATTTTCATTTTAACCTTTAGTTTTTGTCCGAAACCGAAACGTTTAATAATCTTATCTAATAATAAATCTAAGTACTACATTCTTTTCATAGGAGAGCATCACGAGCTCTCATTGCGTGTGTACGTGGTTCACTCGCTCTGAATTGGTGATGGCCTGAAGGGCAATATTTTGTCTGTCTGGAGGGACGACATACGCCCTCGTTGGTGAGGTCCGCTCTGGAAAAAAAAATTCTTTTCCAAAAGTTTGTACTAAAATGTTTTGTGTTTATCGATACAAATATAAACTCTCCTCTGAAAAGTGTTGAATATTTAAAGTCTAAAAAGCTCTTTTAACTTAAAATTTTCTCTACAATTTTCGTATGTCATTTAAGATGATAATTCAAATCTTTAAGCACTTGAGGGCATTAGGATTTGTAGACCGGAGGCAATATTGGTTTAAGAGAACACAAAAACTGAACTTTTCATACAAATAATCTCATGGTATACAAAAGTAAAGGAAAAAATCATTGATTTCCATGATTTATGTATGGACGAGTTCAAAACTACCAATTTTTGGATAGAAGTTTGTAAATGAACGAAATTTTCGGAGAGAAGTACTTAAAAGCAGCATAATTCAAATACTTTGTTTGAAAAAAGTTTTTTATTTTCAAACATTTTATTTTTAAATAAAATAAAAGAGAAACATTTCTCGAGTATATTTATACTTAAAACTCGAGCAATTGAAGATGCAGCAATTAAAATTAATCATTTTCGCTTTAAATTAAGCTCACAAATCAAATTGACAATTTACACATTCTAAACGACAAAAAAAAAAAAAAAAAAAAAAAATATATATATATATATATATATATATATATATATATATATATATATATATATATATATATATATATATATATATATATATATATATATATATAAAAATATAATAGGATAAAAGGAGGACCCGCAGAGGGAGGGGGCTGGGCCACCTACGGCGTGGACTCCATTCCTGGCCTGCCATGCATTTATATTATAGCGTTAGATAATACGAGGGATATTCTTTTGTGAAAAAAAGAATGGATATATTTATAATCTAATAACTTCGATTAGGAGAATGAGCAAATAGATTTTCTTTTTTTTTTTTTAATTTAAAAAAAATCTTCATTGCATTTATAAAGAAACAATATTTTTAGTGTATATGTTGCATGTTTCCTTTATACACTTAAGTAAATATTTTAATTCATTCTCTTAACCAGTTTCTTTTATATTGAAGTAAACATATGATAAAACAAGGTTAAGTTCGTACAAATGCAATTTTAAAGAGAGAAAAGAGAGGAATAATTAAATATGTATAAAACCAAATTTGAAAAAAATTTAAAAATTAAAAAAATATAATAAAAAAAAAAAAAAAATTTTTGGGGCATATACTATATATATATATATATATATATATATATATATATATATATATATATATATATATATATATATATATATATATATATATATATATATATATATATATATATATATATATATATATATATATATATATAATACCTTTTTATTTATTTATTTATTTTTTTTTCCTTTGAAGATTGAAACAAAAGTTTTATAGTGAATATTTTTTAGAATTTTAATAAGGAGAAAAATACGTTTCGTTACATTTATTGTTTTGTTTTCCGTTTTCTTTTATTGACAAATTTAATTCGATTCGATTTTTTTATTTAAAAAAAAAAAAAAAAAAAAAAAAAAAAAAAAAAAAAAAAAAGATGAGAAATTTAATATTTCTGTTTGATAAAATAGTGTGAAAAGAGACTGACTTTAGTTTTATTAGGACCATAATTACGTACACAGAATATTTAATCTTTTTTTTTTTCTGTATTTTAAATTTGAATTTTTGCTGTTTCAGGATCTCATCTGTATGTGTCTGCAGAGGGAGAATTGGAGGTCGTGAAAGAAGGGCAGATTTTGGGTCGTATCGTCCCCGGGAAAGCCTTCGGGGAGCTCGCCATTCTTTACAACTGCACAAGGACTGCAAGCATTAGAGGTAATTTTTTTTTTTTTTTTTTAACATTACGCTCACCAAAGTTTCATTAAAAATGTTTCGCTTTTTCTTTGCTTTTCAGTTTATTGGTTTACCCTAAGTCCACAATTGATTTCTCCTATCCTTTTTTCATTTCATAGTAATTTATTTCCCTTATTATTATTATTATTATTATTATTATTATTATTATTATTATTATTATTATTATTATTATTATTATTATTATTATTATTGAGCTTGTTTCTGATGAGAATTGTGAAGGGTTTTATGGTTTAAATCTTATTTGCCTAAAGATTGTTCTCGTAATGAATGAAAAGTTTTCGTAAAGAAAATATTTTTAAATCGTTTAAGAAATATAAATCAATTTTCAGTTTCTTCCCCCCCCCACCTCCATATAAACGTATTTCAATATATTTTTAAAAATTTTTCCCTTTTTTTCCTTTAGTGACGTTTTTCTTTCATTGAAAATTCTCTCTCTCTCTCTCTCTCTCTCTCTCTCTCTCTCTCTCTCTCTCTCTCTCTCTCTCTCTCTCTCTCTCTCTCTCTCTCTCTCTCTGTTTGTCCTTCGGGATCAGTTTCCAAATTTATTTCGGTAATCTACGTCGGAAATGTCAATAGATTTTAATTGGCCGAGTTTTATCTCTCTCTCTCTCTCTCTCTCTCTCTCTCTCTCTCTCTCTCTCTCTCTCTCTCTCTCTCTCTCTCTCTCTCTCTCTCTCTCTCTCTCTCCCATATCCTCTTTCTCTCCCGAATAATTTGAGAAGGCATCATAAAAAGGTCTTTGTCTTCTCATTTCTTTCCATTGGTTTTCGCTTTAGTTTTTTTTTTCATCTTTTCAAGACTTTTTCATTTTCTTGTAGATTCGTTATTGGTAAGGAAAATGTTTTTAATAATAATATAATAATAAATAATAATAATAATAATAATAATAATAATAATAATAATAATAATAATAATAATAATAGTAATAATAATAATAATAATGATAATAATAATAATAATAATAATATATATAATAATAATAATAATAATAATAATAATAATAATAATAATAATAATAATAATAATAATAATAATAATAATAATAATAATAATAATAATAATAATAATAATAATAATAAATTGAGGTTTTTAGAGACAATGCACTTTAGGCTAAAATATACTAATCATGCCAAAAAGAATTAAAAAATCAATGACATTTATTATAGAATTAATAATAATAATAATAATAATAATAATAATAATAATAATAATAATAATAATAATAATAATAATAATAATAATAAAGAATTAAAACTTAATGTTAATTTAATTGGAAAATTAGCTGATCTTTAAGCCTAAAATGCGAACTATTTTGGTAAATTTTATATCTTTTTAAAATCATTTTATAACAACAAAGAAATTGATCTAAAATAAAATAAAATAAAATAAATAAATAAAAAAAAATTCAAAACCGGAAACATATTCAAATTTTTCTGATTGTGTCAAATTTTTTATTTTTACCAATTCAGTTGCCGATATTTATATATTATCTCTTCTCTAAGGAATGTAACTGAAATAAGCGTTTTTTTTTTTTTTTTTTTTTTTTTTTTTTCCAGACGATTTTTTTTTCTTTTTTTTTTCTCTTTTTCTTTTTCTTTTTTACATTTATCACAAATGGCTTTTATAAAGGCCATTTTTATGAAAGGAAAATTTTATGCAGCTTAACTAAATTCTTATATTATATATATATATATATATATATATATATATATATATATATATATATATATATATATATATATATATATATATATATATATATATATATATATATATATATATATATATATATATATATATATATATATATATATATATATATTATGTATGTTTATCAGAATATTATATTAATTCATATTTTTATTATTATTATTATTATTATTATTATTATTATTATTATTATTATTATTATATTATTATTAATTCGTGTATTATGAAGCATTATTATAAAAAATTTTCAGTGCGAATTTTAATTATTTTTATTAATATAGTTTTTATTGAATTAAATTAAGTGTTGAAAATTTGGACAAATAAAAAATAATTTTATATTTCTTTAATCAAAAATTAAATTCAAATTTATTGTTTCCCCCCCCCCCTCTTTAAAGATTTATTTTCATGATATTTTAAAAAATTTTAAATTGAAGAAAGTAACTAAGAGAAAAAAGGAAAAAAAAAAAAAGAAAATTTAAATTAAATCTTTCAAGTTCGAAAATGATAAAATTTGATTTAATTTTCTCTTACTAAAATTGATGGAAAAAATAATAGCAACGAAGAGACGATCTTTAAAAATGGCCAAAGCGAAATAATTTTTTTTTTTTTTTAAACATTTTTTTAAAATTTTAAAAATTTAAAATTTTACCTTCATGTAAAAATGATTTTAAAATTGATATTATTGAAAATAATTTTTTTTAAATAAATAAGGTAGAATGGAATATGTTAAATATATTCCATATACTTGAAATTTATTCTAAAAAGTACACCCTTCTATATATTATATATATATATATATATATAATATATATATATATATATATATATATATATATATATATATATATATAATATATATATATATATATATATATATATATATTATCGTAATTTTTTGTGACCACTTAAAAGGGAATTTTTTGAAATAAATGTAATTATTTGTTCTCATTCAAACTTTTTCTGCATTTATTTTAATTCACTTTAAACATTTCATATCTTTTCTTTTCTATTACTACTACTACTACTACTACTACTACTACTATAATAATAATAATAATAATAATAATAATAATAATAATAATAATAATAATAATAATAATAATAATAATAATAATAATATAATAATAATAATAATAATAATAATAATAATAATAATAATAATAATAATAATAAAGCTCTTATAAAGCTTTTGTGGCGAGAATCTCTTTTTTCTCATTTCGTCACGTATGAAATATTAATGGAAGCAAATAAAGTGAAGAAGCAAATTAACACTTGATGAAACTCCGCCCATATTTATTATTAAATGTTCCGAAATTAAGAAATAGATAAAAAAAATAATTCTCTCTAATTTTGAAAAGCATAAAACTTTACTCCTCTTTTGATTTTAACGATATATATATATATATATATATATATATATATATATATATATATATATATATATATATATATATATATATATATATATATATATATATATATATATATATATATATATATATATGGAGCATACTCCCCTTATCTGCTTTCCTAACATACTTTGACTTCCAGACTTTCAAAACCCGTATATCGTGAAATGTCGGCAGTAGTAATGGGTCCAAAACCTCCGCAAAAATGCAACAGGGTTGCATTTGCAGAGATTTTGGACCAATAAAAAATTAAGTTGATCATGTTGCAGAAAAAAAAAAAAAAAAAAAAAAAAAAAAAAAAAAAAAAAAAAAATTTGAAAAAAATGGGGGTCAAAAGGGGGTGAGGGGGGCCACGCCCCCCAATGTTGCAAAAAGGGGGTGAGGGGGGTGAGGGGGGTCCACGCCCCCCAATGTTGCAAAAAAAAAAAAAAATTTTTTTTTTGAAAAATGGGGTAAAAAAGGGTAAAAAAGGGTTAAATAAGGGGTAAAAAAGGGTAAAAAAGGGAAAAATGTATATAAAATGACTTAGAAAGAAATATTGTAAAGATATTGCAAATTTGCAATATTTTGTATGGGAAAATGACTACTCCTACTTTGATAATAATAATAATCTACGATTATCATGACGTATGACGTCACAACAAAGAGTTCGGGTTACTACTACTACTACTACTACTACTACTAATAATAATAATAATAATAATAATAATAATAATAATAATAAGATGAAGAAGAAGAAGAAATAAATAATAATGATAAGAAAATAAATAATGTTCAACTTGCCTTGAGAGAGAGAGCGCTTCAGAGACACATCCTTCCACGACGGGATCCATCGGGCAAATGGGGAGATCTTTGAATCGTTATCATTTTATCTAATCTAAGATAAGATTATAGGATGGCGCGATTTTGTATGACGTCATAATCGATGAGTCGTTCACTTAGATAAATATTTAAAAATTTTCAGATATGATATTTGAAACAATATATATATATATATATATATATATATATATATATATATATATATATATATATATATATATATATATATATATATATATATATATATATATATATATATATTATTTATTTAATAATTTCTAACAAAGAAAAACAAAAACTTTGTTTTTGTTTTTGTTTTTTTAAATAAAATTAGTAACGATTTCTTTAATATTTTTAATTATTTTCTTAATTTTCTTATTTTAGTGACCCAAAAACATAGAAATCATCGATATCATTGACATCAACTGGGGGGTAGGGGGGGTGCATAGCCCCTACCCCACCTTTGCTTTCCATGTTTTGTATGATCTTTATGTTTTCGTAGCAGTATTATTACAATTTAAACGAATAATGTTTAAAAAATATTAAATATTATTTTAAAAAAACTTTTGTTTTTTCTTTTTAAAATAAAATATCAACGAATTTTGCTTAATATTTTAAATTATTTTCTTAATTTTCTTATTTTAGTGACCCAAAAACATAGAAATCATCGATATCATTGACATCAACTGGGGGTAAGGGGGGTGCATAGCCCCCTACCCCCCACCTTTGCTTTCCATGTTTTGTATGATCTTTATGTTTTCGTAGCAGTATTATTACAATTTAAACGAATAATGTTTAAAAAATATTAAATATTATTTTAAAAAACTTTTGTTTTTTCTTTTTAAAATAAAATATCAACGAATTTTGCTTAATATTTTTGAAATATTTTCTAAATTTTTTTATTTTAGTGACCCGAAAACATAGAAATCATCGATATCATTGACATCAAGTGGGTAGCAAGGGGGGTGCATAGCCCCCCTTCAGAAGCAGATGTTAATGTTTTACACAATCTTCATGTTTTAATGCCATGTATTTGACGCTTTTCACCATTTCATTCTAAAATATTATTATTTAATCGCACCGAAACACGATATATATATATATATATATATATATATATATATATATATATATATATATATATATATATATATATATATATATATATATATATATATATATATTTAAATTTTTTAAAACATTTTTTCAGGCTGATTTGTTTTATATTTAGTTATTAGTCAGCTGTAATTGCGATATATACGATATATCGAAACTTTCACGCATTTTACAGTCATTATAACGTTAAAATACCTATAAATCGATTTATTTATCGATAATCAGATATCGGCGCTATCTATTCTTACTCTCCATTTTCACTTCAAACCCAGTATGAGACATCAACTTTTAAGATGGAGTTATCAGATACCTCTTTTTTTATCTTTATTCCACCAACACGAGTTTTTTAATAATATTATTATTTATTATTATTATTATTTATTTATTATTTATTATGAATAAATATTTTTCAAATCACTTTTCCAAAATCACACACTATATATATATATATATATATATATATAATATATATATATATATATATATATATATATATATATATATATATATATATATATATATATATATATATATATATATTTAAATTTTAAATATATTTTCAGACTGATTTGATTTATATTCAGCTACTAGACAGATGCAGTAGCGATATATATCGATATATCGAAACTTTCACGCATTTAAAGGCATTATAACGCTAAAATACCTATATATCGATTTATTTATCGATAATCAGATATCGGAGATATCTATTCTTACTATATATATATATATATATATATATATATATATATATATATATATATATATATATATATATATATATATATATATATATATATATATATATATATATAGTTCGACAGTAGGGCACATATTCTAAAATGACGAGTCATACGGCTATTTCAAAGCATACACACACACACACACACACACACACACACACACACACACACACACACACACACACACACACACACACACGTTGAGTCATAGGTTTATCGCAAAACCATACATGCTTTTCTTAACTCAAACGTTTAGTATATATATATATATATATATATATATATATATATATATATATATATATATATATATATATATATATATATATATATATATATATATATATATATATATATATATATAATATTTCGTTTCCAGCATGGATTATAGCATTTAAAAATGGGCAACCACGTTTTTCCTCTAAAATTGCCAGATACCACTTTTATCTTTATTTTTTTAATTATTAAAAGAATAAATAATATCCTATATATATATATATATATATATATATATATATATATATATATATATATATATATATATATATATATATATATATATATATATATATATATATATATATATATATATATATATATATATATATATATATATACTATATATATATATATATATATATATATATATATATATATATATATATATATATATATATATATATATATATATATATATATATATATATATATATTATACAGGTAATAATTTACCCTTAAAACCATAGGGCACAGTTCTACACGAGTTTTTGACAAATACTCTTTTGTTAGAAGTCAGCTGCATTTTTTCACACTAGGTCTTATATTGGCGGATCCTTTACCATCGGATACAAAGTTTGTTTGGTCGACATTGTAACTTAATGTGTCTTTATTACTACCGTGTAAACTTGCATTAGGATTTGTGGATTCATCGATACGTGCTACTTTCTTATGAAATAGTTCGGTATTATCATCATCATCATCATCTATTTGTATATCATTTATAGCTTTCACTGTGACATCTGTATCTTTTATGTCATTGTATAATGACTCATCATGCTCTACCATCCCAACGTACTATCGCATTTAGATATATATATATATATATATATATATATATATATATATATATATATATATATATATATATATATATATATATATATATATATATATAAGGATAAGTGAGCCTAAAATACTCTCTTTATTTAAACAGAAATGAAGCCTTAAGAATTATGAAACGAAAACATACTTTCTTGAAACTTTCCCTGAAACTTTCCTTGAAAGTATTAGAACTTTTACTTTCATATCTAAAATAAAAATTTATAGTTTACACTGAGCATCTAAATAAGATAATATTTTAAGAAGAAAAAATGCTGATAAGATTCCGCAAGCAAAGGTCGAGAAGACGTACATGTGTATTCATTAGCGGTTCTGTACGCATGTACAACCTTTATATATATATATATATATATATATATATATATATATATATATATATATATATATATATATATATATATATATATATATATATATATATATATTAAAGGGTTGACATGCCTCCATACACGAGTGTATAGGTGTAAAAGTTAAAGGAAGTGTGTTCCAAATTTAACAATAGAGGGCATGTAACACTGAGTATAACTGAAAAGTTTTGCGGATAAGAGCAGGCATGTGAAATACGAGTTGTATTGCTTCGTCTTAAAGGTTATGGTATGCTACAAAAGGAGAGAGTTTAGGGAACAGTACCATTGTAATATCAATTATAAATAAAAGAGAATAAATAAAATAACGGAATGGATAAGAGGGGGAAAAAGAATGTAATGAGAAATAGAGATAATAAAGTTGTGAACGAAAAGAAGTATAAGAGAGTAAAGATGGGTAAGCGTAAGAATGAAAGGAAATAGAAGTAATTGATGAAGGAGAGAGAGAGAGAGAGAGAGAGAGAGAGAGAGAGAGAGAGAGAGAGAGAGAGAGAGAGAGAGAGAGAGAGAGATCCCCCCAAAAAAAAAAAAAAAATAAAAAAAAAAAAAAAAAAAAAAAAATAAATAAATATATATATATATATATATATATATATATATATATATATATATATATATATATATATATATATATATATATATATATATATATATATATATATATATATATATATATATATATATATATATATATAGCCGATACAGTATCGAAATTTCTCCAATCTTTTATTTTACATAATGTTTCTGTTAATATCCTTTACAAATATCTATGTTAAAATCACTGTTCTATTAGTAATAATACTAAAAAAATTATTATCAATAAAAAAAAAAAAAAAAAAAAAAAAAAAAAAAAATTATAGTAATAAAAAGAGATATAATAAAAAATAATTTTGATTCACAAATTTTATTTTTTTTTATATTTTTCACAAATTAAGAAGACTGAATTAAAAAAAAAAAAATAATAATTATAATAATTTGTATTTCAGATTACTTACAAAGCAGAGTTTTGTTTTTCATATTTCTAGTAAATTACATTATTTTAAAAGTACAGTTGTATATATATATATATATATATATATATATATATATATATATATATATATATATATATATATATATATATAATA
>SEYY01000613.1:180670-185670 GCA_009176605.1 Armadillidium nasatum
CCGTATATCAGTGATGGTCGAATCCGAATCCGGATTCGAAAAGTTTTTTTTCCATGGATTCGAATTCGAGAACTGAAAAATTAGTTTGATTCGGATTCAAATGTTATAGATTCGGATTCGGATTCGGATTCGCATTCGAGAAATCGAATAATTAGATAGATTTTGAATCGTGAAATTCAAAATTCATCTGGATTCGGATTCGTATCGGATTCGAAGTTCCGGTTTCGGATTCGGATTCTAATCCTTTCATTTACGGTAACATCAAAATTTAAACAACCATCTTTTTTTTCTCATACAGAAGGATATTTCTGGCCACTTACCAAAAACATCTTTATTATCTTCTTTTCTTCATTTTATTCCACCCTGAATGATTCTAACATTCTTCTTCCTACTTCTTCTCTAATGTGTTTTATGTCTTTATCTGTAATCACCACAGGTGGGTATATGAGATCCTGAAATCCATGGATAACATTTCTCCTTGGGTTTTTAAGGAGTAATAGAGCGCATTTGTTCATTTGATCCTCAAGAGCAGTAGCCGTTTTAATCCTTCTAACTATTATCCTACAGATCTCGCTTTTATTATCTAAAATCTTTTGTAACTCTTCTCGACTTTCTTTTCCTGGATAATCTGGAATTTATTTCCCTTCTCTCAGATCATCAGTTTGCTTTCGACGCTAGAGGTCAACTAGTGACTCACTTTCCTATCTCACTGATTTATAGTCTTCTGCCTTTTTGGAGTACGGAGAGCCTTGTGTAGTGGCGCTTGACATATCCCAAGCTTTTGACAGTTTGTGACAAGCGTCTTTACTATCTAAGTTCCCTTCCTTCTCTTTGCCTACTCATGTCTACTTTTCTTTCAGATCGTTCCATATCAGGACTTGCTGATGAGGATACCTCTACCTTCTTTAATGTTAACTTTGGTGTTCTGTTTTCAACTCTATTCTTACTTTTCATCAACGATCTTCTCAGTTTCACTTCTGATTCCATTCATTCTTATGTTGATAACTAAAAGCTCCATTTTTCTATTCATTTCAAATTTGCTTCCTCTTTGCATCTAGAGTTTTCTCTCCACTATAGCTTTCTGATTCTATTCTTGCAGATCTGGATGGGACTTTCCGGGGTTAGTAGCATCAACCTATATAAATTCAACTCTTTCAAAAACTAAATTTTTTCACATCTCTCTCTCAAAAACACATCTAACTTTCTTATCCAATTTGATGGTTCTCTCTTCTAGCCTGTGAACAGTAAAAACATTCTAGATCTAAACATAAACAACAAATTGTTTTCGAAACCTCATATCACTATGATTAGAAGGGCAGCCACAAAGAATCTAATTGTATACAGGTTGTGAGAATTTTTTCTTCCGAACATTTACTCCATTAATACGAATATAAAGTCATATCCACCCATGTAGGGAGTACTGTTCTCTCATTGCGGGAAGGGTCTTAGGCTGTGCCCGCCTTTTAGAAAGGATGAGTTTAAGGCTAAAAGACTAAAAAATTTTCTTTCTCCAGCTTTAAAACTGCCTTGACCTTCTATCTTTGTGACGTCGCGTTTGCACAATATCTCTTTTCTATATGTCTTACAATGAAAGATGCCCTCGCATTCCACCACCATTGCGTTGCTCTCTCAGCACAAGGACTGCCATGCATTCACATCAATTTTTCTGAGTATTGCAAAGTCCAAGCTTGTTATTTCATGTTCTTATATTTACTTGAATATTTACTTTGAATTTTTATATATTTTACTTTTAAGGAACGTTGAATTTAAATAAGGAAATATTAAGTGAAGTTATTTCGAAAGATGTAATGAGGGACTGTCGTATTTTGTAAGGAATGCTCATCTAATGATCTTCTTTCTCTTTTTCTATATGATATTTTTTCGGTGAATCTTTTTCATTGACTCTAGACATATTAAAACCTTCGATAAAACCTGGCACAAAGCTTGGACTTCTAAACTTCCCTTTTTCAGTATCTATTCATCTCTCTATATCCGTTTGTCTGATATCTTTCCCGGTCGTTCTATAGTAATTGTCATAGACTGACATCGTTCATCCTTTAATTAAATCTGTTAATAGTGGTGTTCCTCAGATATCCATTCAATCTCCAAATCTATTTCTGGATTTCATTATTGACTTTCTTTTACTTCTTCACAAATATGCTCCTATGTCGATGACTCTATGATCGATTACTCCTTTCATTTTGAAGTTTATTCCACCCAACAGCAACTGGTTATTGCTAGGAGGGTAGCCCTGGAACAAATAATCTTTGATTGTTCTTGAATTTCATAACGGAGAAGAAAAAAATAGCTGTTTTCAGTGCCTCAAAAACTCAGTTCCTCCTACTTTCTACGCGAAATAATATTCCACAAAATTAGGACATCTCTGAAAACAAAACTCGAACTAAATATTCGTTTCTTTTTTTGGGGGGGGGGAGGGAGGGAGGATCACATTATTTCTTATTTAAATAAGCCTCTAAGAGGTTGAGTGTTTTGAAGTGATTTTGAAATTCCTTCACTCCACCCTAGTTGTTTGTTCTTCATAAAGGGCTGTTCGTTCATGTACGGAGCATATTTCACATATATAAGGTGATTCCACTCGACAGCTCTCCTTAAAGAGGTGTAATGTAGGGATTTTCGTCTTTTATATTATGGATTTTGCACTTACTAATTTTTTTTGTTGCTGCGTCAACTTCAATATAAATGTAATTACAGGGTACTCTACACTTCAGAACTCTCCTCTCGCATACATCCTCCAATGATAAGGGTTCGTTCGACACTCCTTTCTACACAGTCTCACTCTTTCTTTTTCCAAATCTCTGACACCAGACTTAAACCATTATGCTCAGTGTACTCCGCTTATATAGTCTGAAACTCATTTCCTTTATCTATTTTCTCAACTTCTTTGACATACATACTTTTAAATGACGTATATGGAAGGATGTTGGTTTTCAATTTGATCTTGCCGGAGAATTTCCCAACGCTGGTGGTAATTGGTAGACTTCGGTGTTTGCTCACCAGAGGAGATATATATATATATATATATAATATATATATATATATATATATATATATATATATATATATATATATATATATATATATATATATATATATATATATATATATATATATATATATATATATATATATATTTTTTTCCCATCACTTTGCTGAAGTTATGTAAGTCTTCCTCAACTGTTTTTCAAAATATGGTATAGAATGTGTAACAGTTGCTTATTGAATACATTATTAAACTTCTTCTTAAACCTTAGATTTCTCAAATTTTTTGTCAAACACCAATTCTGTTTTCACCGTGGTATATATATATATATATATATATATATATATATATATATATATATATATATATATATATATATATATATATAATATATATATATATATATTATATATATAAATTATGTCATGTCACATTTATAGGGCGTTTTAGGTGGTGTTCTTACCTACAAAGAAATCATTCATTATATTCAAATAAATTTCTTTGCATTGAGAGTTAATTATCCTCTTTTGGTTTCACAATTGAACTTCTGATTCAAAAGTGAAACCAAAGACCCTTTGCAACCCTCCTTTTAAAAGTCTTGTTTTAAAAATAAAAATATAAAAAAAAAAAAAAAAAAAAAATATATATATATATATATATATATATATATATATATATATATATATTATATATATATATATATATATATATATATATATATATATATATTAGTAGTAGTAAGTAGGGGAAGAATCTTGTCGCTAAAATGTTGCATATGGATCATTTATGCAACATTCAGTGTTGCAAGAAAAAATTAAAATTTTTTTTAAGAAGTTAGTTTTTAAATAAAAATATAAAATTTATATATTATATATATATATATATATATATATATATATTTATATATATATATATATATATATATATATAATATATATATATATATATATATATATATATATATATATATATATATATATATATATATTTTCACTTTCAACCTTTCCCACTTCCGTGGAGTAATGCTCGCCATAATTCTTTTACGCACCTGCATACTCACCTCACCTTTCATCCTTTACCCTTACCACCGCCCTCCATCTCCCTCTGTCCTCCGCAACTCTCCTGCCCTCTTCTATACTCAAACCCCTTCCACCTAAATCTAACTCACTCCATCCATCCATCTCCACTTTGGCCTTCCTCAACCTCGGATTTAAGCATTCTTCACACCATCTTGTCTACATCTATTTTACACACATGCCCAAGCCGCCTTAGTACACCCTCATCTGCTTTATCGATCATTCCCCTCCTCCATCCTCCTCTCTTATTCTATCATTTCTGATCCTATCCACCCTTCCAAACCACATATCGGTCTCAGTCCCTTCATTTCAAATACATTCAATCATTTCCTCACTTAAGCAAAGTTAAGCTCAGAGAGAACAGAAATGACAATTTCAGAATAAATTTCAATATTAGGCATAAGCTTGTTGGAGGAGGTTGAAGGAGGAGGAATAGCTCCGGTATCATCTAAGGTAGAGTTAGAGGCAAAAGTTTGAGCGAAGACTTTAGCATTAGTAGAAGGTAAAATGGCAGTTGCGCCACCAAAAGAAGCTAGAGGAGGGAAAGAGGAAGAAGCCAAGTTAGAGTTAACATTTTTTGCAAAATGCAAGAAAGGGCGAGAGGAAGAGGAATCAGAAAGATTGTTTTATTTACAACGAAGAAAAGAGTTTTTAGTATCTCGAACAATAGATTTTGCACGATTTCGTGAAGAAATATAAGTTGAATGAGTTTCAGGAATTTGAAGACAACGGTAATTTCTGAAGGCAGAATTCCTGCGGCAGATAGAGCGAGAATAAGTAAAGTTGAATCAAGGTTTGTTAGATTTAGTTGAAGGGAAATAATATGAAATGTACGCCTCCATGCCAGAGAGAGAATCACATTGGTTATGCGCTCTGCACACTTCGAGGGACACCTCCCACGAAAGCAGTAATCATTCCATGGA
>SEYY01000613.1:193170-198170 GCA_009176605.1 Armadillidium nasatum
AGTTTGTTAGGTTTAGTAGAAGGTAAAGAATATGGAATGTACGCCTCCGTAGCAGAGAGAATCACCTCCGTTATGCGCTCTCCACACTCCGAGGGATCCCTCCCAAGGAAACAGTAATCATTCCATGGAAAATTAGAAAACTACAACCGCAAGTCATGCCAGTTAGTAGCACTGAAATGCCAGAAACGTCTCTTCGCAGAAGGTGGTGGCCGTTCGTGCGGAAGACTTCAAGAGACAGAACAAAATACAGAGATAAGAAGGTGATCGGATGAACCCAGAGAAGAAAAGAGTTTAACAGTGTAAGAAGGATAAGGAGTTAGGGAAAGATCAATATATATATATATATATATATATATATATATATATATATATATATATATATATATATATATATATATATATATATATATATATATATATATATATATATATATATATATATATATATATATATATATATATATATATATATATATATATATATATATATATATATATATATATATATATATATATATATATATATATATATATATATATATATATATATATATATATATATATATATATTAGATATATAGATTAGTGATAAGATAACTTTTCACAACCGCAACCGCATTACTTAAAAAAATAATAACCTCACTTTAACTGCAACCGCGGTTATGGAAATTTCTAAAACCGCAACGATATTAGCAAACGCTCTTATGGAAATGCGGTTTTGCGGTTTTCTCTTCTGAAATAATAGAAACAAATTTAACTTTTGCTTATCGTACAGTATTTTATATATATTTATATATATATATATATATATATATATATATATATATATATATATATATATATATATATATATATATATATATATATATATATATATATATATATATATATATATATATATATATATAGAGAGAGAGAGAGAGAGAGAGAGAGAGAGAGTTAACTATGCATGACTCATATTGATTTGCATGAGTCGCGTGTGAGTTAAACTTCCATAGTTACTTATACGAAATTTAGAGGGACCCTTCAAGGTTTCAAGCTTCAAAAAAAAAAAAAAAAAAAAAAAAAAAAAAAAATTCGAACTTCTCTCAAAAGGCTGCCATATATATATATATATATATATATATATATATATATATATATATATATATATATATATATATATATATATATATATATATATATATATATATATATATATATATATATATATATATATATATATTATATGTTATATATTTAATTATTTAATAAAAACAAAACAAAAATACAACCGCAAAATAACCGCAACCGCGGTTGAGCAATTTTTCAGCTTCGCTCCATCCCTAATATATATATATATATATATATATATATATATATATATATATATATATATATATATATATATATATATATATATATATATATATATATATACTATTTTGTTTTATATCCAATTTCTTTTTTATGCTCTCTCAAGGATCTCCATCTGGGCTTCCTAAAAATCTGGGATTCCCTCACTTCAAAGAGTCCTCGGAGACTATCACCGCCACTGTTTTATACATATATAGCATTTTAATTCATTTAATAAAAAATACAATAAATAATAATAATGATATATTACTGTTAAAGTAACTGAAACTCTAGTAATATAAATGATTTAATTAATCATGTCAGTAACAATAATGATATCATTTACTGTATTCATAATAGTAATAAAAATAATAATAATATTAATAATGATAATAATAATAATAATAATAATAATAATAATAATAATAATAATAATAATAATAATAATAATAATGAATATTTATAGTTATGGTAATAACAATAATACATATGGAATAAAAAAATAAAAAAGTAAGAATAGAATCTGAAATATTAATATTAGTAATATGTTACTACCTCCACCAGCAAGGAAATTAAGGATATTTATAGTATTTATTGTCAGCGACCATAAAATATTAATAATAATAACAATGACTATTAATAAAAGTAAAAAATATATTTATAATAATAATAATAATAGTAAAAATAATAAAATAATATTGACAACTGTAGAATCAATCATAACAATAATAATAATAATAATAATAATAATAATAATAATAATAATAATAATAATAATAATAATAGATCAGTACGAATTTATGTACATTTTTAAAAAATATCGCGTATATGAATTTACCGATCTTTCATTTTTTATGTCATCCAGAAGGTTGTTATATAGTATGACAGGTGTAACTTACTTCTTGTCGTGCTTTAGTAAGTCTGTAGATGGGAATTTTTTGTCTCGTGTTATTTCGTAAGATTGTTGATTGCTTTGGATATTTCCTTTAAAAGATGTTCATATTGCTAAGTTTTTGGATAAGGGTGTTGTATAACTATAAAATCTCTGCTGTCACTGAATGGACACATTATACTTTTTTGCATTGTTATGATTTGATCTTTGTTTGTTTTGGCTCCATACACAGAGAGGCAGCAAATTAATTTGGAGGGAATGTGTGCAAATATATCTTTCGCATTTCGCATTTTTGTAAGTTAAATGACAGTTTATTTGCGTCGATCCACACTATGATGTTTGATAACGTGCTTTCAGATTTTTGGGAGAGAATTTAGTTTTTTTTTTGTCACTGATCAGCATAGATATATCATCTGCGAACGAGACGGAGAAGTAGTTAAGCGTGTTAATTAAATCGTTGGTCATATTGAAAATAGAAGTGGTGATAGTATGGATCTCTGTAGAACACCAGTTTTTATTTGTCGTGTATTAGAAAGTATATCAACCAATTTTACGTTTTCTTTTCATCCTTTGGGATAAAATTTAAATCACTGTAAATTTAAGCCTTCGAAGCCCATCCTATTTAATTTGGTTAATAGGATATCTAAGTCTATTGTGTCAAAAGCTTTAGTCAAAACTAATAACAAAAGGGAGGACGAGTCCTTATTTTCTACATTTTTGAGAAGTTTTTCAGTTAGACAGGTAAAGTGCGTCAGAAGTTGAACGAACATTTCTGAAACCAAACTGGAAATCACTAAGTAATAAGTTCGAGCGAATTATTATGTCAACTGCCTAGATACTATTTTTTCGAATATTTTACTAATGAAGTGTGATGAGTCTGTAATTTTTTGGGAGGGAGGGGTCGTCTTACTTAAAGATAGGAATCACGCGTGAAATTTTAAGTTAAAGGAAAAAGTGTGCTAGTGAAGTGGAAATGATGTCTGACATGAGCTTGTATTTATGGTTTCTAACCATCAAGATATCACATTTCTTATTTTTTAAGCAGGCAACTACTTTTTGAACATCTAATAGAGCAATAGTTTCAAATGAGAATTGTGAATTGAATTTAGATAAAAATGTTTACTTAGTTATTGTTTATTTTGGAAAACTTATCATTGGAATATTTTCTTTTCGCCTTTTTTATTTGTGATTTTAATTGATTGCTATAACTGTTGTATAATTGAAAATGGATGATTCCTCGTTTGTTTTTATAGCAAAGTTTGTGCTTTTGGTTTATTGAATTTAATAATCCTAATAATGTTAGCCATGGATTTTGGATTCTTTTACAACCCAACTTCTTGGTTTTATTTGGAAATTCTCATGATAACACCTACAGTTTATACAGTAGTGGATTGATAAAAGAGCTAAATCTTGAGTCTATGTCTATTTGTTCATTGTTACAGAGGAAAAGTCAATTTTTTTTACTTTATCTATGAATATTTTATTAGTTTCCGTTTTCTACTCTGTATTTTAATACGTTCCATTATAGAAGGCAGTGAGATCAGTCTGAATAATAAAAGATTTCATATTGCTATTTAAATTTCCCCCTAATATGACCTTTCAGAATTAGATTTGTTTTCAATAATGTTTAGGCCTAGTGGGCTGTATTTTGTAATTTATAAATCTGTGTGATATCCTTAGGTTCTGTAAAGGGGTGCCTCCTAATGGGGGATTCTTGTTCAAAGTACCTTTATTAAAGTTGCAGCAAACAAAATGTTTGAATCGTTCGAGAAGGTTTGGATTAAAGTGAAAAACAAATATAGTAAATGAAATAACAATAATAATAATAATAATAATAATAATAATAATAATAATAATAATAATAATAATAATAATAATAATAAGTAAAAAAGGAAATTAATAATAATAATAGGAGAAGTGAAAAAAAGAAATTAATATTAATAATAATAGTAGTAATAATAGAAGAAGAAGTGAAAGAAGGAAACTATTATTATTATTTTTATTATTATTATTATTATTATTATTATTATTATTATTATTATTAATAATAATATTATTATTATTATTATAATTGTGGTGATGATTATAGTAATAATATTTCCATCAATGTCATATAGAAAGTCACTCAATGCCAAGGAATGGGAGTAATTTTGTGATCTCGTGGGAGTGAATCTTCTTCTTCTTCTTCTTCTTCTTCTTCTTCTTCTTCTTCTTCTTCTGCTGCTGCTGCTGCTGCTGCTGTTAATAGAGAAATCATTTACATTTGAATGGATGAAGAGCGAAGAACAGAATTTGCATTTAATTTCCTCACGTATCATCCAAATCAATCTTATCGAAAAAGAAAACACCAACTCAACGAAAACATATTTCGATATTTTAACTTAGTTTTTTTTTTCTTTCTTTCTTTTTCTTCTTTTTTAGTTTACTTTGAAGAGGGTTGTGAAATCCTTTTTCAAGAGTTTGCCTTTTTTACCCGGAACGGTCAATTTTAACCCAAAGCTATTGTTCGTCGTAAACGAGCAATTATTAATAAATAAAAGTTTAAAATTTTTTCGTGAAGAACAAAAATAATATATATATATATATATATATATATATATATATATATATATATATATATATATATATATATATATATATATATATATATATATATATATATATATATATATATATATATATATATATATATATATATATATATATATATATATATATATATATATATATATATATATATATATATATATATATATATATATATATATATATA
>SEYY01000613.1:203170-205670 GCA_009176605.1 Armadillidium nasatum
CTTACATGGGGAAAACTTGATCTTTTGGATCTGGATTTAAGCAATTGCTGGTTCATAAAACCCTTCCTAAGGATTAATTGATAATAGTATTTTTTTTAAAATTTTCATATTTATACAAAAACAATATTTAATTATTGTAACATATTTATATATTGTTGAGTTTAAACACGTTTCTTTCTTTCTTTGCGAAGATATAAAAATTAATAAAGTTTTATCTCTTAATTTTGCTAACACTTTAGAGCACCGTTTTTCAACCTTGGGATCGTGATCACATACAAGGGGATGGGGGGGGGGGTTAGCAGTGGGTAAAAAACATAAAATTTTAAATAATTTACGAAAAAAAAAATTTTTTCATATCCTTTCACAATTTCATAATATTTGTTTACATTAAAGTGTAAAAAAAGATTAAAAAGAACAAAATCTATACTTTTAAAATTTTTTTTTAAATGAATATTAAAAAACTTTAACTAAAACTATTTTATTTTCTTTAAATAATTGTAGTGAATATTTTAAATTTATTAATCAGCCGTACGATGGATATATCTCAATATGCACCTTTGAATTTGACAGCTTCCAGGTATAATATAAGAGTTAATTAGAAGGTCGTGATGTTATGTTTTGACTTTGTTGGGAGTCGCTAGGCTTAAAAGGTTGAGAAACGTTGATATACAGTCTACAGTATTATAATATTTTCTGTAACATAAAGTAATATTTTATTTTCAATCATATATATATATATATATATATATATATATATATATATATATATATATATATATATATATATATATATATATATATATATATATATATATATATATATATATATATATATATATATATATATAAGGAAAAAGTGAAGAACAGGTAGTGAGGGTATTGGAAAAGGGAAGTTGCTTCGGAGAACAAGCGTTGCTCAAAGAAGAATGTCGAACTGCCAATGTTATTGCCATGAGTCCAGGTGTTGAGTGTCTTACACTCGATAGAAAGTAAGTTTCCTTTTTTTTGTTTTTTTGTTTTTTTCTCATACATAGAAATTTATTTACTGATTCCGTTTACACGAAATATCTTTTGCAGCTCTTTTATTCAGTTAATTGGAGAAATAACAGAACTTCGAGATAAGGACTATGGAGATGAGAGGCGCGGCGTTGTTAAAAAGCACGCAACTCCTCACGATGTCGATCCAGCTCAAGGTGCGTTTCCCACTTATTTCCATTGTATTTTTGAATTAACATGAACAATTATAGGGTTCTCATTTTATTTTATAAAAATATCTATATGTTTTGTACGTATGATGTAAGTATTTTTATTTTTTTACGTTAAAAAAAATATTTGTTGGCAATTCATTCAAGAAGGTGATTTTTTGTACCTGTGTTTCAGGATACATTTTCTACTTCGAATTTAACTACTTTAACAATTTCACTTTTTCTTTCTATTTATATTCTATCAGAGTTTGGTATTTAGTAACTATCTAATATTAACAATTTCAGATTAATTTCGGTCACCTGTTAATTGATTTAAATTTCTTGATTTAAATGTTGATTGCGTAATTAATGCCCGATATGTAATCCAAGTAAAACTGCTCATCAATATCTTCTGAACTTCCAGGTTTTTCTTCAATATTAATTAATTAATTATTCTTCTTCGTCACTAAAGAAACGAAGCACTAAGAATTCTTTCTTCCTCAAATTAATTTGAAAGCTTTATAATAACAAAATTTTGGTTACTTTTAATTAACCTTATCGGTGCATTCGCTCTCAAACAATTTTACTTGATGGAATCTTATGATAGTAACACATATATTCTCATAGTAATAATTACAAGAGAGATGTATGAATTAAAGTTGTTGGTTGTTTGCAACTTCTTGAGATAAGTAAGTTAATTACTGAATACTCGACGTGCAATATTACACTGTGCATATAGAGCAACTAAGTTGGAAATTATTAGGTTTATTTTTTTTATTTTTTTATTTTTAACCTTCGAACAAGAGTTCCGAGCCTTTAGAGCAGCATGATAATTATGTAAATTAACGAAAATTCTTCGCTTTTTAATAAATTCAAGGTAAATAAAGAAATTAAAATGATACAAGAAGAGAACAAATGAATGTTCTATGATAAAAACTAATGATGATTTCATTTTATTGCACACAAATTCTTAACAGTTAAATTTCCATCAACAGAGAACAGGAGGACTTGTGACTCGGTAAATATTTGACCAATTCCATTTAAAGATCCATTTTTTTAAAAATTATTGGACTGAGCTCCTTACACCTTTTTTTCACTTACAGTTACAACTACAGTAATATTTATTTATTAATAAAATCTCGAAAATGGCTTCAACGAGGATTTTTTTTGTTGTTGTTTTTGTTGCTCCGACTGCACAGTCACATCATTGCGAATTTACTGCTAAAAAACTTTCCGAATTTTGTTTTTCTTATTACTTAGATATTTTTCTGTCAATTTCAGATATTTTAAGGCTCGTCCGCACACCCGTCGCCCGT
>SEYY01000613.1:213170-220670 GCA_009176605.1 Armadillidium nasatum
ACAAATTTCCCAAACGACATTGGAAGATTCCCAATAAAGGTTCATTTCGTTATCAGAAATAGCAAAACACTTTTATACGTATTCCAAGTCATTACTTATTTATTACTGTCTTTTACAATTATCCTGTTAAAATACCCTTAAAATGGAAGTTTTTTAATATATATATTATATATATATATATATATATATATATATATATATATATATATATATATATATATATATATATATATATATATATATATATATTATTATATATATATATATTAAAAACAGCATTTAAATGGATTTTCAAATATTATTTTTCATGTATGTAATATTTATAAATTTTAATGTATTTCATTGTTGCATTTAAATATTTTAATGAGTTTTTAAAACTCTCAAAATTTCAAATGGTGACGAAAAGTATATTCAAAAATGTTATCTATCTGCGTGACCAATCCACGTCCACTTGGCTAACTCTTTAGTAGGAAGTGGTCAATTATAGTATTCTGTAAGATCCTCAGTTTCGGCAAATATATTCCTCGAATCTGAAAAGTGATTCGTCAGCAGATTTAAAGTACGCTTTGATTCTGTTTGATGGAAATTACTTTAAAATGAAATCTGATTACTTCAAAAAAAGTTAATATGCAACTGCATCCTGTATAACATTTACATTTGCATAATCTGCATACCAGAAAGAATTGACGATTCTCAAAGATTCCGATCGGACTGTTTGAAAAAATGAGGTCTGTTTTTTGAGACTTTTTCAAAGTAAATTATTCTTACTTGAGAAGTCACTCTGAGTCTTCTAAGAAACTCTTTTTCAGACCAACTTCTGAGAAAGATTCGTTCCATCCTCATCAATCGTGAAATAAAAATTAATTTCTCACTTGGGTCATGTTTTAAATATATATATATATATATATATATATATATATATATATATATATATATATATATATATATATATATATATATATATATATATATATATATATATATATATATATATATATATATATATATATATATATATAATATATATATATATATATATATATATATATATATATTATATATATATATATATTATATATATATATATATATATATATATATATATATATATATATATATATATATATATATATATATATATATATTATATATATATATATATATATATATATATATATATAGTATTTAAATATATATTTTATATATAATAAAATATATATACCATATATATATATATATATATATATATATATATATATATATATATATATATTATATATATATATATATATATATATATATATATATATATATATATATATATATATATATATATATATATATATATATATATATATATATATATATATATATATATATATATATATATATATATATATATATATATATATATATATTTATTGTAACAACGTTTCAGACTGTACAAAACGTTTAGAGATTCTAAATGTGTTTATATGTTGATGGAAGCTTGTCTTGGTGGTGAAGTTTGGACCATCCTTAGAGACCGAGGATGGTTCGAAGACAGCATCGCAAAATTCTGTTCTGCGTGCGTCGTTGAGGCTTTGGATTATCTTCATTCAAAAAATATCATTTATAGAGACCTCAAACCCGAAAACTTACTTTTAGATTCCAAAGGATATGTTAAACTCGTAAGTACATCTTCAACCTTCAATCTTCAATCTTAATTTTTCAATAAATATTTATTTCGGAATCCTCTAAATTTTGCGCTATCCATCTATAATATATATATATATATATATATATATATATATATATATATATATATATATATATATATATATATATATATATATATATATATATATATATATATATATATATATATATATATATATATATATATATATATATATCATGAGTTGGAATAGACAGGAAGAATTTTCTCTGGAGTTGGAATAACCTAATTTCGTGCTGAAATTAAGAGCCGACATGTTCATATTCACTGCATTTGAAAGTGTGTAAGTCATTGGGAGTATAAATGAATAATGAGTGTTCCATACTTTATATGTAAAGGACATGAAATAATAACTATTGTTTAACGAGATCACGCTTCCAGAGGGAGGAAAGAACAAAATTGATAATGAGAGACGAACCAATCTACCAAGGTAGGATACAACCTCGGAAACATTGAAGCATAACTTTAGGGAACAATAAGAGGGATGACATCAAGATCATATTATTTCTAAGTGTAAAGTTCAGAGAGATCCGAAGTTGCATCTTTAGGAGAAACTGTGATATTATGCATAAATGAGTTGGGTGGAGGTGAAGAAGGAGAAATGGATTCTGAATTTGTACAGTGCAATTAGAGACAAAGATTTGAACCAGACAGTTGCTAGAAACAATAGTATAGAAAGAATAAAAATCTCAGTTAGAGTTGACATTTTCAGCAAGATGCCATAATAGAAGAAGAACCAGGAAGGACATTGCATTTTCTACGAAGAAAGTTTTTAGTTCGCTAAAAACATTCCGGGCATTCCGGAATGAAACTTAAGTATTTAAAATTTAAAGACGACCTTAATTCTCATGATTTAAAGCAAGAAAACAAAAACTTAAACTATATCTTTTATCGTTTTTTTAATGGAAAAGAAAATGAAATATATGTTCCCGTTGTGTTTGTTTTATACACGATCCTCCCCTCAAAGAAATAATCATTCCAATACAATTCATAGATGTATGACAACATTCTGACAAGTTTCAATAGTTGGCAGGACCTAGAGAAGAAAAAAGTTTAACAGAATAGCAAAATTATTGATAGAAAATTAAGAAAAGATCTAGTGGGTTTGCCTCCGAGATGATCATTGATAGGAATATGAAGTTTCATTAACTTCATGTTCAAGGTGGTTATCGATAGAAAATCATTAAAAGAGGCAAGTTCGCCAATCATATATTGGAAACAAGAGGTAGAGGAAATGTGCTTTGTTTGAGAATTTTATAAAGTCAAATAATTTATGAGACCTTTCAAAAGAAATAGGAGGTAAATAGACATAAATTAACTTACTTTTAAATTGACAAGAGAGACAAAATCATTTCGAAAAAAATTCGCAAAACTTCTGATCAGAGACACGATATCAAACAACTTGTTTGCACACAAAAGCATAACATCTGCCATTGAATGAAAATTGAGGATAGGGACAGTTAGAAAGAACAGACTCATTGAAACCGTATAATATAACTTTGGTTTCATAACTCTCAAACAACTGAGTTCCAGCCTAAAACAAGAGTTGAGATGAGGTTTGTGTTCTACAAAATTGAAATTTGATTAATGGGTATTTAAACTAATCAAAAGTGAAGATTGTGCACCAGTACAAGACTGTCAAATCCTAAGCGGGATAATCCCAACAACCCGAGGTCGTTCACTTCCAAGTGATAATGTGGGAGAAGTGGACTGAGGTCATACAGTCTTTGGAAGCTCCTCCGTCAAACTTTTCCAAGGTTATATAGATTGTCGTCTTTTAGAAAATGTGGATTTGTTAAGAGGAGGCAAGTGCCTACCAGCTACCAACGTGTAAGGAATGAAGTTCTCTGGAGTTATTCTCTGTGTTAGAACTCAGTATGTCTAATGGAGAATTCTCCATAAGTCCTACCCAGATATACTCTTGGGTGTATGTATATATATATATATATATATATATATATATATATATATATATATATATATATATATATATATATATATATATATATATATATATATATATATATATATATATATATATATATATATATATATATATATATTGATTTTTTATGCAAAAATTTTTAAAAATGTAATATTTTTATGTTAAAAGCTTTATTTTTAGCTAAATATTTTGGTTCGATATCAACAAAAAAGATAAAAACTGCTCCTATTGAAAATTTTTTATGACGTAATTATATATTTTTTCTCTACTGAAGGTAATTTAAATAAATAAGATTATAATGTTTAAAAAAAAAAAAAAAAAAAAATGGCACCTCGAAAATACATCACAAAGTCACGTGATTAATGAAGTTTCAAAACTTGTTTTTATAATTGCAATGATTAATGATCTGAAATGAAATAATATTAAATTAGGATTTTTAAAACCTTTTCTCCTCATTTTCTTTCTTTGTCTTTCAGGTTGATTTTGGATTCAGCAAAGAATTGGTGGACAGTAAAACTTGGACCTTTTGCGGCACTCCTGAATACGTCGCTCCTGAAATCATTCTGAACAAAGGACACGATAGAGCTGTTGATTATTGGTCAATTGGTGTTCTCATGTTCGAACTTCTCACTGGAACGTTAGTAAATTTTTTTTAAAGAGCTCAAAGCAGTTATATATATATATATATATATATATATATATATATATATATATATATATATATATATATATATATATATATATATATATATATATATATATATATATATATATATATATATTATATATATATATATATATATATATATATATATATATATATATATATATATATATATATATATATATATATATATATATATATATATCAGTGGCGTTATTATGGGAGGGGATCTTGGTGTCAGATCACCTCCCAGAGTTACTTGTCTACTTTGTCGTTAATGAAATTAAAATCTTTGGTACTTTATTATTTGTCGACTACTTTAGTTATTTTACTATCATTTCATTGCATTCGCGAACACATTATTATTATTATTATTATTATTATTATTATTATTATTATTATTATTATTATTATTATGAGTAAAGAAGTAAATCGATTGAGAAAAATCAACTTGAAGCGTACGACGTTCATTATTTTTTTATGCAACATTTATTTCGAAAAGTCATTCTCAATATTATTAAGTCATTAGTTGTTTATCGTTTTTGTTTAATTAAAGTAGTGTTGTTAAATTGTTTACTGTAGTACCTTATAATAAAAATAAATTTAATTATAAGCGATGCTAACTACTAATTATTAATTAAAAGCGGAAATTACCGTATTTGCTATTGTGATTCTTGATAAAAGAAAGTTTACAATTTAAAAATTAAAATTGCTTGCTTAACTTCCTGATTTTTTCGTTTGAAACTTAATTTCTTAATGGGTAATAATATTCATTTAATTGTTGCTTTTTGTAGTCTTCTGGAAGATTATTATTATTATTATTATTATTATTATTATTATTATTATTATTATTATTATTATTATTATTTATTTATTTATTTATTTGTATGATATTTCCGTGTTGTTAGTGTTATTATTTATTGAAAATATGGTTTCATCATGAAGGTGTGACTTTCCTTACCGCACCATATTAATTCTGATCTTTTAAGTAATATATATATATATATATATATATATATATATATATATATATATATATATATATATATATATATATATATATATATATATATATATATATATATATATATATATATATATATATATATATATATATATATATATATATATATATATAAATTACGTGTAAATAATAATAGTGCAAATGCGATGAAGGACGATTAATATTTATTACTAAAGTCGAACCGATATTTAGAAATGGCTGAAAAAAGGATAAACAAACAACTTTCCATTTCAAATTTCAATAAAAAGTCAAAAAAACAGGAAATTTCTTGTGTTTTTTATAAGGCTGCAGAAACTTTTCGTACTTTAGTACCCGAAGTTTCCACATCTGTGGAGAATGAATCCAGACTTAATGATATAAGAAACTTGTACATAAACCAGAACCGCTCCCGAAGAACTTCTGGTGAAATATGGGAAATTTTAGACAACGTATGGAAACCAGCTAAAGATTTTACCTTTACATGTACAGAACAGATAAAAAAAGTAAACTCTACAGAAAGTGAAAAAAAGAGAACCTTTGTGCTTCGCTTTCAGTATCATTGACTGAAACGCTTTCCTTGGTTAGTATATTCGGCTATGGAAAATAGTGTATAGTGTAAATGTTGTGTATTATTTTCTAGAGGAGGGGCTGGTGTCAGTTCTGAAGACCTTGGCGCTTTTGTTGGGAAAGGTTTCTCCAACTGGTAAAAGCAATTGAAAAATTCACGTCCCAGGCTTCGTTAAAATGCCACATGGATTGTGTTGCTGATGCTGAGAGTTTTGAGCAGGTGTGGAAAAGGCCTAAACTGTCAATTCAAAACAGAATAATTAAAGAAAGACAGCAACAAGTATTGGAGAACAGAAAGCGATTTGTTCCAATAATTGAAACGAATTATTGTGTGGTCGGCAAGAATTAGCTCTTCGTGGCCATCGAGGTTCTGGTAAAACATCAATGTCAGAAGAACTCAAGAATAATGATGAAGAAAACTTTCGGGCAGTACTACGGCATAGAGCAAAAGGTGATGTCAATCTGCAGACTTCTTTAAAGGGAGAGGGTTATAAATATCTTAGTCCAAATTTAAAATTCCATAATAGAAGCATGTAATGCTATTTTGTTGAGACAAGTTGTTGACAATGTTAACAAGGTTAAATGTTTTGCAGCTCTCGTAGATGACACTTGGGATATCTCCAGCGTTGAGCAAGTTTTTAGGCTGATCTGATTTTAGAAAGTTTTGGATTGTTTGGCATCGAAACAGCGTATCTTCGGGGTCAGGGATATGACAGAGCTGCAGCAATGTCGGGTGCCTTCAACGGAGTACCATCACACGTTTCTAGGATTCATCCACTTGCAGTTCATTGTGCCACTCGTTCACTGAATTTAGTTGTGTCCAAGTCTTTTGATTCGATGTTGCATTGGAGTCATTGCAAAAAAATTATTTTTTAAGTTCTCCATAAAGAGAGACATTTTGGATAAAGAAATCGAAAATTCAGAATTCTCAACAAAAGTTAAAACTTTGAAAAGACACTGTGCTACACGCTGGATTGAAAGATACCATTCTGTGAGTGATTTTTTTAAACTTTTAATGCCTGTATTAGACTCTTTAGATGTAATTGAAAACTGGAGAGGTACAGATGCTTCTCGAGATGCAGCACTGCCAATAAATGCTATATTACATTCACAGTTTTGCTTTCCTTACTTGTCTTACGTGAAGTGTTTTGAGTTGGACTATCACTTTATAAACACTTACAAAAAATGAACACTGATCTTAAATCTTCTTTAAATATGGTTACTGCTACTCAGAGAGACAACTATAAGGTCTGCGCAATGATGCTAACGATCACTTTCGCATGATCTTTCAGGAAAAACTAATAATTCCATACCCATTAAAAAATTAGATTTTAAACGAAAAACTTGGAGTTGTTATGAATATTCCAAGAATAACAAGCAAGCAAAAATATCGTTCAAATCCATCCATTATTGAGCCCGAACAATTACTATCATGTCACATTTATATTCCTTGCATTGAACTTTTTATATCTAAATTTGAACATAAATTCTTACGTAACACTGATACATTTAATGGATTTCAAGTACTATTTAAATCATGGAATTCCCTTCCAATGTCCAGTGAGGAGGAGGAGGACAGGGATTTGAGAATTTTTCTAGAAACG
>SEYY01000613.1:223170-230670 GCA_009176605.1 Armadillidium nasatum
CTAAACGACTGTAATGAAATAGAGACTGAAATTAACAATTCAGTAATAAAAATGACACAATACAAAATAATAACTGCAATTTGAGGTTATAAGTAATAATTTTATTCTCTTGTAAAAAAAAAACGACTTGTGCATAATTTAAAATAAATTTTTTATTTATTCCAGTGAAATAAACGCGATATTTGGATGTCTTTCCCTGACAGTTTCAATTTTTAGGTAGCCTTTTATCAAATTAATTAATATAATATTAATACTAAGTAGATTTTATAAAGAATAAAAGATTTATATAGGGTAATATTTTGTTTTTTCCTTCGATTTTTTATGAATAAACAAATCTAAAATATAAAATTTTTGGAATATTTCATTCTAAAAATCTGAAACCAAAAAGGATTCAAACAAAATTCAAAATTACTAAAAATATTAATAATAATTTTTAGATTTAACTTATAGAAAGAATTAATTAAGAATTAATTAAGAATTAATTAAGAATTAATTAAGAATTATTTCGATAATTTGGTCACCTACGAATTTCGTCTTCGCATTTACATTTGAGAAACAATTATTAGAGTTGAAGTTTCTGAACTTCTGCTTTACGAGCAATTTATCAGAATGGTTGAAATAGAATTGTCTTAAAATATGTTCTTAATAACTTTCCACGTTTATAACTTATTTTAATATTAAGATGAAGATTTATTTACATTCATTAAAAACTTGGAATGGTTTAAAGATAAAATCAAAAAAGTAAGATTTGTGTTGCTTTAGAGACATCGACATTTTCCCTTTAAAGTTAAATTTGTGCTAGTCTCTAAATGTAAATTCTAAACATATGAGTGAAAGGTGACAACATATTAAAAGTAATCTGACTCTGCAACTTTATTTCAAATATCTTTTAGAATGAATAGAAAAACATTTATTTTCAAAAACTTTAAAGAAAATAAACTTTCTAACTTACAGAGCATAATTTATATTCTCAGTTTTCTAATGTTGGATATGATAAATAGTTTTCAAAGTTTATGTACCTTATACACATACATAAACAAATATACCCGTATATATATATATATATATATATATATATAATATATATATATATATATATATATATATATATATATATAATATATATATATATATATATATATATATATATATATATATATATATATATATATATATATATATATATATATATATTAGTGATGGAACGAAGCTTCGCAACCGGAACCGCAATTTTAAAAAAAATAGTAACCGCATTTCAACCGAAACCACTGTTTTTTAAATTTCTAAAACCGCAACCGCAACCGCATTCGCAAATATGTTTTTTCCGTTTTTGCTTCTCAAATAATAGAAGCAAATTTAATTTTTTTTATCATATATATATATATATATATATATATATATATATATATATATATATATATATATATATATATATATATATATATATATATATATATATATATATATATATATATATATATATATATAAGTGTGGTAGAATGGTTGGCAAGACTGTTTAATTTATGTTAGGCAAAGAGTTTGGTGCCCCAAGATTGGCAAGATGATTGCGTGATCCCTTTGTATAAAGGAAAGGGTAATAAATTTGAGTGTGGAAATTACAGAGGGATAAGTTTATTGAGTGTAATGGGGAAGGTGTATGGAAGAATTTTAAGGAATATTATAGGAATGGATGGGTTAATAGGGGAAGTACAAGGGGATTTTAGAAAAGGTAGGGGTTGTATGGATCAGGTCTTTACTCTAAAAATGATTGAAGGAAAAAGTAGGATTAAAAGAAAGGATGTGTTCATGTGTTTCATGGATCTAGAGAAAGCTTATGAAGAGTAGACAGAAGTAAACTGTGTGAGGTTTTGAAGGAGTTTGAAATTAATGAGAGGGTAAGGGAAGGTATTAGGGCATTGTATATGAATAATAGAGAGGGTGTGAGAATAAATGGAATGGAGACTGAGTTCTTTGATGAAAATAATGGATTCAGGCAGGATTGTGCAATATCTCCGAAAATTTTTAATTTATTTATTGATAAAGTGGTAAGAACGATGGATTGATTAGGGAAAGGGGTGAAAATGAGAGATGAACAAGGTGTGTGAGATTCGAATGTGTTACTGTATGCGAATGATGTTCTTTTGGCGGAGACTCAGGGGAGTTTGAAGCAATTAGTGGATGAGTTTGTAAAGTGCTGCATTGAGTTGGGCTAAAGAGTAAATGTGGGTAAGAGTAAAGTGTTGTGGATTTAAAGAGTAAAGTGTTGTGATTTTTGGAGAGAGGGGCGGTATTGAGAACGATGAAGTAAGACATAGAATAAGAGAAGGTGTTGGAAGGTTTGAGTGATATTTGGAATAGAGGAAGACTGCCAAGTGAAGTGAAAGTGAGAATGGTTGAGGAAAGTTGCATTCCAATAGTCATGTATGGGAGCGAAATATGGAGATTGAACGTGAAGAAAAGAAAAAAGATACGTTTTCCGAAATGAAGTCTGAGGGCGATTTGTGGTATTAGTAGAAGGGATAGAGCTAGGAATACCAGAATAAAGAAAATGTGTGGTTGGAGAAGGGTCTTGGTTGGAAGAGCTGGGCAGAGTATACTGAGACGGTTTTGGTCATGTTTGTAGGATGAATGAAGAGAGAATGGTAAAAAAGGTGTTTGTATCAGAAAAGATGGTGAGAGAGATACGGGAAGACCGAGAGAAGGTTGGATGAGTGGTGTCAAAGAGGGATGACTTGGGAGGAGAATGTGCGACTGACGGAGGCTACGAATGAGTTTAAAAGATTGGTTAGAGGTGAGCGTGGAAGTTTAATGGGACCTGCGATAGATACTACCCCACTATTGTAGGAAAGGTTGTGAATATAAAACAAACAAACACACACACACACACACACACACACACACATATATATATATATATATATATATATATATATATATATATATATATATATATATATATATATATATATATATATATATATATATATATGTAGGAAGAGAGAAAGAGTCAACTATGCATGACTTATACATATTGAGTTGCATGAGTCGCGTGTGAGTTAGCTTCTCATAGTTACCGATACGAAATTTAGAGGGGACCCCTCAAGGCTTCAAAAATTTTGAACTTCTCTCAAAAGACTGCCATATATATATATATATATATATATATATATATATATATATATATATATATATATATATATATATATATATATATATATATATATATATATATATATATATATATATATATTAAAATCTGTGAGTGTGTGTCTGTGTATGAAAACAGACATATTATATCTCTCTTGCAAGAAAAGTTGGTCGTTGTCGTTATGTCAACTAACTTCAAATTCCTTTGAATAGAGGAAGGTCTTCTTAGTTTTAGTAAAGCGTTTTGACCAGTTTGTTGTTGTAGATAATGTAGGGAATATATGCCAGACGAAACGAAAACTTTAGAACTGTTCAGTTAACATGATTTTTGTTGTTGAATATCCTTCTTAATGGTTGAAAGATGTTTCTTAATATTATTTTTAACTTTCTAAATTGAATAAAAAAAATGTTTTATCATAAAAAATAATTTTAACTTTTATTTCTTGCCATCTCGGATGGATGATCACGTGTTTTGGAGATTATCAAAAGCCAGTTTTCCTCTTTTTAGTTTCCTCATTTATACACCGAGATGATTTTGCTTCTCTATTGATTTTTCTTCCTCGTTTCTGTACGTAATTTATTTCCTTTGTCTTAATTAGGATTAATAACTTTTTAAAAGAAATTATAAATGAAAACATCACTGAGGAAGAATCTCTCGTGCGCGCCTTTTCTTTTTTTTTTTTTCATTCAAAAATCTCAAGGAAAAATGAAATTTATTTTTTCCTTTCAATGTTACGCATCTATCTCTCTATCTATCTATCTATCTATCTATCTATCTATCTATCTATATATATCTTTATATCTGTCTGTCTGTTTATCTATCTATCTATCTATTTATTTATCTATATATATATGTCTATCAATCACTATCTATCTGTCTATCTATTTATCTATCTATCTATCTATCTATCTATCTATCTATCTATCTATCTATCTATCTATCTATCTTTCTATCTCTCTTTCTATCTATCATATAAATCAATCAATCTCTCTCTCTCTTTATATATATATATATATATATATATATATATATATATATATATATATATATATATATATATATATATATATATATATATATATATATATATATATATAGTATATGCTGCCTTCAGGGAATTTCGACGTTTTGAAACCCCAGAAGCTCGTGTATCTTATATTTCATCCTGGAATTGGTCAAAATCTATTCTCCGTAACACCAAAAATTCATTTCTCCGTCGAAAATGCAATAATCTTTCTGGTTCTTTTCTTTCTAAAAAGAGTTGAATTTTTCGCTCAAACTTTTACCTCAAATTCTACCTATTCCTACTCCTTCAACCCCCTCTAACTCATTTATACTTAATATTATGATTTTCTCTAAAGACATCATTTTTTTAATACTAAGAAGGCGTGTCGTTCTGATGATATCTCTCCTTTGGTTCTAAGAATTTGTGCTTCTGAGCTTGCAACCTGCTTTGGTAAACTTTTTTGTCTCTATCTTTCTACTTCGATCTACCCTTCTTGCTGGAAACGTGCTCTTATTCAGCTAGCACCGAAAAAGAGAGACCCTTCTCAACCCTCTAACTATTTTCCTATTCTTTAACCCCCGTTCTTTCTAAAGCTTTCGAATCTGTCCTTAACAGGAAGATTTGGAAGCATCTCAGTTTTTCTAATCTTATTTCCGATTGCCAGTATGACTTTCGTAAATAGTGCTCAACTGATGATTGTCTCTCATTTCTCTAGGCTCTTTTTCCTCTTCTCTTCATCGTTTCGGAAAATTTTTCTTTGTAGCGCTAGACATCTCGAAAGCCTTCGATAGAATTTCCAGGCTTTCGGAATTTATCCTTCTCCTGTAACCTTCTCTTTGATTTCGTCTCCAGTCGTTCAATGGCAGCTGTTGTAGGTGGCAATCGTTCTCCCTTTAAATCTATAAAAAGTGGTGTTCCTCAGGGATCTGTCCTATCCCCAACTCTTTTTTTCTTTTCATTAATGACCATCTCTCTACTATTTCATCACCTATCTATTCCTATGCCGATGACTGTACCCTTCATTACTCCATTCATTCATTACTCATCTCAGCATTTAAATGATTTGAAGAGAATATCTTTAAAGCAACTGACCTCGTATGATCTATCTCGTATTTCAAATTTGGGCAGAGAAAACATGGTTGTTTTCAATGCCTCAAAAACTCAGTTTCTCCATCTCTCTTCTTGTCGCAACCTTCCACACAGCTATATCTTTCTGTAAACACACAGATCAAACCTTTGTCTGTCATTATATTCTCGGTGTTTATTTTTCTCGTGATCTTTCTACGAAAATTCACATTACTTATCTTTCTAAACAAGCTTCTAGGGTGTTATTTATTCTGAGACACCTTCGTAATTTCTTCACGCCACCCCAGTTACTTGCACTGCGTAGGGGTGTTGTTTTCCCTTGCATTTAGTATACTTCAAATATCTGAAGTGGTTCCACTCATACAGCTCTCCTTGAGAAGGTGGAGTCTATGACTTTTTGACTTCTTAACTCTTCACTAACTCTTTACAGTCTCTTTATGCCCTTCACGTTGTTGCGTCATTCATTATACTATCGCTATTACAATGGACATTCTCTTCTGAACTCTCTAGTCTCATACCTCCTCAATTGAGAAAGCCTTGTACGACACCTTTTTACGAACCCTTATCCTTTCCCTGTCCAACTCTCTTACCCAAGATTTAACCTCTATGCTCAATCTTTTACATGTACTCAATTGGTAAATTCTATAACACACTCCCATTATCTGTTTTCCCAACTTCCTTTGACTTACATACATTCAAACACCGTGTATCGGGACATGTAGGCCATTAATCGACGACGATTCCGACATTCCTCCAACTCTGGTGGAATTTAGTAAGCCTTTGGCCTTTGGCCTTTGCCCACCAGAGGATATATATATATATATATTATATATATATATATATATATATATATATATATATATATATATATATTATATATATATATATATATATATATATATATATATATATATTTTCAGATGGTTCCAAGGGTTTGACTGGGACGGTCTCATCACACGAACATTGAAACCACCAATTGTTCCCAAGGTAAGTTCCTTTTTTATTCATTTTATTTTTCAAGTAGATTTTGTCACAGAAACATCTTTCAATTCAATTTTATTTTAATTTAGTTTTCTCAATTTTCCTATTATAATAATAATAATAATAATAATAATAATAATAATAATAATAATAATAATAATAATAATAATAATAATAATAAAAATAATAATAATAATTAATAATAATAATAATAATAATGATAATAATAATAATTATTATTATTATTATTATTATTATTATTATTATTATTATTATTATTATTGTTATTATTATTATTATTATTAATATTGTGCAGGAGTCTTCCTTTGTTATCTATTTATCTTTATCAACTAATAATATCTTC
Organism: Armadillidium nasatum; assembly: GCA_009176605.1. Taxonomy (NCBI): domain Eukaryota; kingdom Metazoa; phylum Arthropoda; class Malacostraca; order Isopoda; family Armadillidiidae; genus Armadillidium; species Armadillidium nasatum. Next base: position 229,756 of record SEYY01000613.1, read on the forward strand.
TGTTTATTCTTTTCTCTTTCCTCTCGTATCTTATTATTGTTGCAAACGGTAATCCAATTTTTTTTGAGGAGAGGTAACCAAATTAACTTTAGATGTAAGTTTAATTTTATGTAACATTCCCTATTACCATTTCAACAAAAATAGAAAGTTAAGGTAAAATCCCCAATGGGAATCGGGGGTGGAAATCGGCAGCTACCTCTTTTTAATAGCAGGTAATATCAAATGAAACTACTGTCTGTTGTTGTTTTAGTTTATAATAACATGATGGGGTCATCCAAAAGTAAAATCAAATGTGTTGAGTTAATAAGAAAAAGTAGTAACAAATTTCAACAAATATTCAAGTATTTAAATAAATAATCGGTGCAAATTGTATAAGATGTTGTGAATTATCATATTTTAAACATGCATGTTCATGTATTCACAAGGTAATTTGCTTGTTGCGCATATGCATAAAATTTTAAATTGTGTTTTAACACTCAAATTATACACACCTGTACGCGCGAGTAATTTTATTCATTCACAAATAGGCAGACCACTGAGAGAGGTCATTTTGAAGACTAAGGAGTCATTCTGAGGTGGAGCCGCGCTCACGCCCACTGAAGAAACAGCGAAAGTATTAAAGTAAGAAATAATAAGAAGCACTTTCAGGCTTTTTCTCTTATCACTGTTGAGTTCAAACTTTGGAGAATTGCTTTTGTTCTCCATCAATATTAACTTAAATCGCCTTTATCGGCGATAAATTAATATAATTTATTTAGAAATGATATCCCACGAGAGCTTAAATTCCACCAAGCAAACCGACTTGGAACACGATTCTCCATCCTTTTAGGGGCACAGTGGGTGTAGTGCAGGGTACCCACCCAGAATGTTGCAGAGGTTATCAGAAAGAGAATGGTGGCACTGTGTCCTCAATTT
>SEYY01000614.1:0-17500 GCA_009176605.1 Armadillidium nasatum
CTACTGTTACGATTTAGTTAATAGCAAAGTATAATAAAATCTAATAATAATTCAATAAAAATTACCTGAACATGTATCACAAAAGCCTCTTGCATATCACGTTTGTAAGGTTTCCAAAATGTGTTCTTTTTTAATGGAAGCGAAATTTATTTTTGGTTTTAGCAGCAACGGTAGTAAATACAAAAGCACAGCATCTTCTCCTAAGAAAATAAACAGGGATGTTAAAACCTAAGAAACCGTATTCATGAGTTGTAATTTATCATAAAAGTTCGACCTCAAACTTTATTGGAAAGATTCTAGTCTGAAACAATTAAAGGACTAATAACAAAATATCTAACACAAACACACACACTTCACACTCTTACTCAAAACTAAATTTTGTAATATAATAGGCATAATTATATTTCAACATTAATATATAATAATGGAGGTCATGCCTTTCATTAAACTATGTGATTTATAAAAACATTTTCCAGTAAAACATGAATATCTTATAATTATCATTAATTACTATTTTCAAATAAGTAAATTTTCATAAAAATCATTAATTAAAATGAAAGCAAACATAAATTACTGCTACCTCCTGAATTTTCCGGATAAACACTTTTTAAAACATGTTTTATCTTTGATTCTCTCCATCATCAAATGTTTAATACTTTCTTTGTTCAAATTCCACTTGAGATAAAATTTAGCAGAAGTGCCGAACAGTCGTAAAATCAATGTTTACCTAATTAAACAAAAAAATAGAATAGTATAATTCTTCCACTTTAAGAAGACATGCCTATTATACATTTATATATATATATATATATATATATATATATATATATATATATATATATATATATATATATATATATATATATATATATATATATATATATATATATATATATATATATATATATATATATATATATCACCAGAATGTATCCATTTGCATGCTCCAATATTGGTCAATCAAGCAAAGTACTGCTTATGGTACTTATTAGTTATGGTGAATAACTAATATTCTGTTAGCAGAAGTTTCCTTCCATATTTGTTCAACTAGTCCCCAAGGTTGTCTATTAAATTTCTGCCATTGCTGCTTTTCAAAATATTCTTCCTCTGACAAATAGTCACCTGAAAAGTTTGCCAAATTATCTTATTATTTTAAGACAATTTTTCATTCAATAATCTAATAGATTTTTATTTATTACCTAACTTTAAAATATAATTATTTAAATTAAAAAAAAAAAATTCGTAGGTTATTTAATAAAACAAATAAAAAATACATATAATACCTTCATTCAATGTGATACTGTTAACAGATTTTTTAGTTCCACTTTTAAAATTTTGTTTTGAATATAATCCAAGTTTTCGAAACTTTTGTCTGATATTCCGGTACCTTTCAATGAACTTTCCTTAGGTTCTTTTCTGTTGTATGCCGTCCGTTTGAGGTGGAATGAAGTAGGTATTCGAATCCTCCTTTGGAAATAATTTAGGAATAAGATAATCATAAAATTGCATTATCTTGTTTACAGATCTGTGATATATATATATATATATATATATATATATATATATATATATATATATATATATATATATATATATATATATATATATATATATATATATATATATATATATATATATATATATATATATATATACCCCCCCCAAAAAAAAAAAAAAAAAAAAAAGGGCCAAAGCTATTTGACTTTGAAAAAGTGTTTTTGAAGACTCATGTGATTGGAAATATAGAATATGAAAGAAGAAACTTTATCCTGTTACAAATGAATTCTATTCCAGCAACAAGTATAAATCACTAACAATACTACCTATAGTTTCAATGTAGAGGCTCACCGCATAGAACATAAAATATTTAAAAACTGACAAATATTTTAATTATTATTAAAAGTGTGGCATGCAGATATTTGCATTTCAGTTCTAAAACATTTAATGTATTATCTCAGAAATTAATTTTATTAATTTTAAATATATATTCAAAGAATACCAACACTTTATCCTGTTAACAGTATTTAATTTAAAAATTTACTCCATAATAAAATGCTCCTGTTCAATGCAATGATCAACTAAAATTTGAACTATATCATCTCTGTGAACTTTCTCAAGTTTCCCATATAGTTCATAATTTCTTAACATGATTTGTCCTTTTGATGCTCTTTTCAAAATTTCTTTAATATCTATATTATGCAAAGTTCATTATTAAAAACTTTTAAAAATAAAATCCTCAATTGCAATTCTTTATATATATATATATATATATATATATATATATATATATATATATATATATATATATATATATATATATATATATATATATATATATATATATATATATATATATATATATATATATATATATATCACGTTAGTTACGATCACCTCAAATTTTGGCATTGCTGCTGATGATGTTGCTACTGCAAATGAATCCTCTGTATCTACCCCATCATCAAGCTTCATTTTCCTTGAAATTGGCTTGTGTCCTGCATTTCCATTTAAGTCAGAGGATAGTTCTTCAGGATCAGACACCTATATAATGTTAAAGTAACAAACACATGAATTGGTCACTAGTTTAAATTAAATTTGAATATCCCTATTATCCCGGAATAAAATTTGTATAGGTCCATAAATGATACTCTGAGAAATGCATAATTATTTCTTCTACCAAGAAACCTTATAGGATAATTTTATGGGAGGACGGTTTGATCCCCATATCCTCTCCTCCTGAAAAAAAAAAATATTGAAAAAAAGAAGAAAAATCTTAATTTTCTTATATTATGTTTGATTTAATCTACCATTAATAAATATAATTTGCCATTTTAACCCCAGCAGGCAAACTGCAGTTTTCCCTGATTTTTAACCGAGCCCCAGTTGGTCCATATATATATATATATATATATATATATATATATATATATATATATATATATATATATATATATATATATATATATATATATATATATATATATATATATATATATATATCAGGGCCCTAGTCAGGAGGAGAGGATATGGGGATCAAACCGTCCTCCCATAAAATTATCCTATAAGGTTTCTTGGTAGAAGAAATAATTATGCATTTCTCAGAGTATCATTTATGGACCTATACAAATTTTATTCCGGGATAATAGGGATATTCAAATTTAATTTAAACTAGTGACCAATTCATGTGTTTGTTACTTTAACATTATATAGGTGTCTGATCCTGAAGAACTATCCTCTGACTTAAATGGAAATGCAGGACACAAGCCAATTTCAAGGAAAATGAAGCTTGATGATGGGGTAGATACAGAGGATTCATTTGCAGTAGCAACATCATCAGCAGCAATGCCAAAACTTGAGGTGATCGTAACTAACGTGTTATATATATATATATATATATATATATATATATATATATATATATATATATATATATATATATATATATATATATATATATATATATATATATATATATATATATATATATATATATATAGAATTGCAATTGAGGATTTTATTTAAAAGTTTTTAATAATGAACTTTGCATAATATAGATATTAAAGAAATTTTGAAAAGAGCATCAAAAGGACAAATCATGTTAAGAAATTATGAACTATATGGGAAACTTGAGAAAGTTCACAGAGATGATATAGTTCAAATTTTAGTTGATCATTGCATTGAACAGGAGCATTTTATTATGGAGTAAATTTTTAAATTAAATACTGTTAACAGGATAAAGTGTTGGTATTCTTTGAATATATATTTAAAATTAATAAAATTAATTTCTGAGATAATACATTAAATGTTTTAGAACTGAAATGCAAATATCTGCATGCCACACTTTTAATAATAATTAATTAATTAAAATATTTGTCAGTTTTTAAATATTTTATGTTCTATGCGGTGAGCCTCTACATTGAAACTATAGGTAGTATTGTTAGTGATTTATACTTGTTGCTGGAATAGAATTCATTTGTAACAGGATAAAGTTTCTTCTTTCATATTCTATATTTCCAATCACATGAGTCTTGCAAAAACACTTTTTCAAAGTCAAATAGCTTTGGCCTTTTTTTTTTTTTTTTTTTTTTTTTTGGGGGGGGGGTTATATATATATATATATATATATATATATATATATATATATATATATATATATATATATATATATATATATATATATATATATATATATATATATATATATATATATATATATATATATATATATATATATCACAGATCTGTAAACAAGATAATGCAATTTTATGATTATCTTATTCCTAAATTATTTCCAAAGGAGGATTCGAATACCTACTTCATTCCACCTCAAACGGACGGCATACAACAGAAAAGAACCTAAGGAAAGTTCATTGAAAGGTACCGGAATATCAGACAAAAGTTTCGAAAACTTGGATTATATTCAAAACAAAAATTTTAAAAGTGGAACTAAAAAATCTGTTAACAGTATCACATTGAATGAAGGTATTATATGTATTTTTTATTTGTTTTATTAAATAACCTACGAATTTTTTTTTAATTTAAATAATTATATTTTAAAGTTAGGTAATAAATAAAAATCTATTAGATTATTGAATGAAAAATTGTCTTAAAATAATAAGATAATTTGGCAAACTTTTCAGGTGACTATTTGTCAGAGGAAGAATATTTTGAAAAGCAGCAATGGCAGAAATTTAATAGACAACCTTGGGGACTAGTTGAACAAATATGGAAGGAAACTTCTGCTAACAGAATATTAGTTATTCACCATAACTAATAAGTACCATAAGCAGTACTTTGCTTGATTGACCAATATTGGAGCATGCAAATGGATACATTCTGGTGAATATATATATATATATATATATATATATATATATATATATATATATATATATATATATATATATATATATATATATATATATATATATATATATATATATATATATATATATATATATATATATATATATATATATATATATATATATATATATATATAGGCATGTCTTCTTAAAGTGGAAGAATTATACTATTCTATTTTTTTGTTTAATTAGGTAAACATTGATTTTACGACTGTTCGGCACTTCTGCTAAATTTTATCTCAAGTGGAATTTGAACAAAGAAAGTATTAAACATTTGATGATGGAGAGAATCAAAGATAAAACATGTTTTAAAAAGTGTTTATCCGGAAAATTCAGGAGGTAGCAGTAATTTATGTTTGCTTTCATTTTAATTAAGATTTTTATGAAAATTTACTTATTTGAAAATAGTAATTAATGATAATTATAAGATATTCATGTTTTACTGGAAAATGTTTTTATAAATCACATAGTTTAATGAAAGGCATGACCTCCATTATTATATATTAATGTTGAAATATAATTATGCCTATTATATTACAAAATTTAGTTTTGAGTAAGAGTGTGAAGTGTGTGTGTTTGTGTTAGATATTTTGTTATTAGTCCTTTAATTGTTTCAGACTAGAATCTTTCCAATAAAGTTTGAGGTCGAACTTTTATGATAAATTACAACTCATGAATACGGTTTCTTAGGTTTTAACATCCCTGTTTATTTTCTTAGGAGAAGATGCTGTGCTTTTGTATTTACTACCGTTGCTGCTAAAACCAAAAATAAATTTCGCACTTACCATTAAATAAGAACACATTTTGGAAACCTTACAAACGTGATATGCAAGAGGCTTTTGTGATACATGTTCAGGTAATTTTTATTGAATTATTAATTAGATTTTATTATACTTTGCTATTAACTAAATCGTAACAGTAGCAATATCGTCAGGCTTGTCCAGGTACTTTTATCTCTCTTCTTCTCATCTACATAAAAAAAATGGCGTCCGTTAACAGTTCCTCAGTTCCAACTAAAAATTACCTCTCATAAACTTCGTATTCTTCCCCATCACCACTTGGGATTTGTCGGCCACCGGTGATGAGGTTCATGCCGCCGAGGAACTGCTGATGTGTTCTCTTGCCGGTCTTTTTTTATTGATTTATGTAGCGTGCGCGGTCTTCAATCTAATTTCAACTTGTTGAAAACCACCTCTCTTCGTCTAAACCTCCAGTTCTTGTTCTTGATCGAAAGTCAGGTGTCTGAACTTTCTGACAGCAACTCCTATTCTATTCCCTCCTACTATCTCTATCCTCAATTTTCTTAAAAAAGGCGGATGTTGTGCATATGTACGCCACGATGTTGCCGATTCAATCTTCGAATATTATGGTTTTGCCTATCTTGAAAATCTACAACTAAATTCATTTGTACTGTTTTTAACCTCCTAAGTTTACTGACTACCCTAAATTCTTCGATATGGAAACTCTGAAATATAACACATAATCTCATCATCTCCTTTTTCTGAGATCATCATTCTTTGTGATTTCAATGTTCATCACAGCCAATGGCTTTCCTCCTATTCTCAAGATCCAGCTGGTAAACTAACTTGCTAATTTTTTTTTATTCAAAACAACCTAACTACCTTGGATATGAACTCAACAGATTAGAGTTTTTAAAACTTTTAACACTTCACCTTATTTTATCAAACTCTTTCATCCTCTGGGTTCCTCCAGTCATCGTCTCTCCGTATCTAACTCTATCTCTCCATGTTTTACACAGGATTGGCTGTCAGGAATGACATCAGTTCTTTGTCATTTTTTATTATAAAGTCCTGTATAATATTATAGTATGCTATATATCTGTGGTTCTCAAACTTTTTAGGATTTCTTGCATGTCAGTCTTTTTACAATGTTTTATGTAGCTCGTAGTCCCTAAAATTTTAATTATAAATTTTTAAGTTAACTGAAAACTATATTAAATTGGCATATTAATTAAGATAATAGAACATCCAAAGTTTAAATAAAATCTTTTGGAAAAGAAAATATCAAGAAGAAAAAGAAGAGATGTGGCAACAATCGCAAATATCCCAACATTTCAACTGATAGACTCCATCACGGTCCTCCTGAAACCGCTTCGCGGTGCCCTAGAGGACAGCGTTCTCCAGTTTGAGAACTATATATATATATATATATATATATATATATATATATATATATATATATATATATATATATATATATATATATATATATATATATATATATATATATATATATATATATATATATATATATATATATATATATATATATATATATATATATATATATATATATATATATATATATATATATATATATAAAATATATATATATATATATATATATATATATATATATATATATATATATATATATATATATATATATATATATATATATATATATATATATATATATATATATATATATATATATATATATATATATATATATATATATATATAGAGATGTACCGATACCAGTAAAGAGGCCGATACCGATAGTCTATTTTTTAGGTGCCGATACCGATACTTTAATTATTATAAGAAATACACAGTAATAAGATAGAACATTTGTGTACTGCTAGGCAACTGAGGATTGCATTCTATGTACAACCAATACTTAGTCATGTATTTCATATTTGGTTGTGCCCAAGTATATTTTATAAATTAAAATTTTATCTTTTAGGAATAATAAATGCAAATATAATACTAATAACTTTATGTTTGTGTTTATTCAAAAAATATTCCATTTCCATTTTCCAGTAAGTATTAACAAAGTTTAACTACTTCTTTTATGTTTTAACATGATTACAATTTACAAGAAGATTCTTTAACTAGCTACAATATAAAGAATAAAAATAATGAAAGAAGAGACCTCAATTAATCAGCAGAAAAGACAAAATATATTCAAACATGACATAATATACTCCTTTAAGGTAAAGACATCACTTAGTAGTCGAATTGAAAGTATCGGAGTATTGGCCAAGTATCCATATTAACCAATACCGATACCAAAAAAAATAATATATATATATATATATATATATATATATATATATATATATATATATATATATATATATATATATATATATATATATATATATATATATATATATATATATATATATATATATATATATATATAGCTTTCAGTTTTCTTAACCAGGCTTTCTTTCATCCACTAATTGAAAAATGTAATTGCATTTAAAATAATATAATTTTATAGTAGGAATATTTTTTTTGAAAGTGTACATTTTTTAGATATTTTTGGCATTTAACATAACATATTTTGGTGGAGTATTTAAGAAATGGGTAAACACTTATTTATATTTACCATACCCGTTGATTATTTACCCTATTTATATAACAAAACGCGATATTGATTTCAGTTCCTTTAATCATCTCCCATTTCTTGATTTTATCCTAAACTTTTTTTTCAGAATCCCGAGGATGTCTGTCACTATATCCAGAAAACAAGAGAAACTTTCCCAAATTTCTTTGAGCATGCAACCATTTGTAATTTTGCAGAGGAAAGACCTTTTGAATATAGCTCAGATTCTTACGTAGTATTGAACGACATTTTATACGGATTTGACTCACCATTAAAGGCAGTTGAAAATTGCTTTAAAGTTTTTCGCGTTGCTCATGCAAGATATCCATTTGAGTGAAAATGTGGATTTCATTCAAAAATATTTTTGAAATTGAAACTGAGTGGGATAAAACGGTTTTAGGTGTTTGTGAACTAATTTCAGATATTATTTCATACAATATTGATGAAATATCCGATTAGACTTTCAATAAACATAATAATTCTATTTAATATTGAGACAAATTTTAGATATTTTATTTTCAAACTCTCTCCAAAAAGGAATACATATTTTATTGTCAACTATTATTTCAGAACATCATGAATTGTACTTAGTTATTTACTGATTCTAATTTAAAATCGAAACATTTTATGATACATTATCATAGGAAGGTTTGTGCATGTGGTCCAATTATTCATTTGTGGTGAATGAGAATTTGAATCTAAACGTAGTTAAAATTAATCAGTAATAGTAGCAATTGCAGACGAAATATACTAAAAACAATTGCTACTAAATATCAGTTAAAATTTTCTTACCGTTTAATCTCAAAAAGAGATTTCGATGATAACATTGTATGCGGAAAAAAATAGATTTAAAAAATATTACTGGCATATCACCTATATGAAAATATAAGTTATGGGCAAAGGTTTAACCCATATTGTGTTGTTTTTAATGATATTACGTATAAATCAAATTACTTTTTACTTTCTACTTTTAAAGATATGCCGATATTTTGTCCAATTATTTACATTTTATTTTATGATCTTTCAAATTTAATGTTTTGTGTTAAAGAATGTAGAACACTTTTGAATTTAATTCTCATTATCATGTTCATGAATTTGAAATATCTCAAAACACAAATTTATGCCTATTATGTCTTATCTAACTGTGCTGATTTTAATTCTTACAAGATGAATGTTATGCTTGGTAAACATGTCTTTAATATTTAATGAAATTTTTTATTATTTTCATTCATTTTAAAAAAAATTTTGTATATAAAATTTTTTCGTTTTTTTTCATTATTTCAAATAAATAATTTTGCAACTATCATTTTTTTTTTTTTTTTTTTTTTTTTTAACCAATTATAAAGTTTATATAACAAATTTATAGTGTGTTAACAGTGTAAAAAAAATTTCTTTGTTTTCCAAGCAGTTGCGAAAAATATGTTAGTAACAACATGTTTTCGATTAATATTTTATTAAATCTGAAAAGTTAAATGTACAAATATATTAAATCTTCTTTACGGTATAAATTACTTTGCAATAGTTTATAGATTTAACATCGCACTCATAAATTGACTAATATTTAAACGACAACATAGTTTAATTAGGATTATTTTTACAAAGGGAAACTTTGACGTCTCAAGCACTGAATTCATTTAAAAATATTTCCCTTTGTAAAAATAATCCTAATAGACTTAAGTTTTTAAATATTCAATCGGTTTATGAGTACAAAATTTAAAATAATCTAGAAATTATTGCAAAGTTAATTATTCCGTAAAGGAAATATAAGTTATTTGTACATTTAACTTTTTAGATTTAAGAAATTTTAATCGCCAATATGTTGTAATTAACAAATTTTAGTTACCGCAACCGCTAATTTTTTTGTTCACATTAACAATATATGATTATCATTAACTAAATTGAAGTACAAAAGTATTGTTATGAGAACGAACGGCGGGTGCTGTAGAAACTATATTTTGGTTCCAGGAACAAAATTTTTATTAGAACGAAAAAAAAATAAGTGGATCCAACAAAAGTGTAGTTGCTTTAACCAAACATTAGACAAACAATTTATTAGTTTCAACGAAGGTTTAGTTACTTTAACCAACAATTCGACAAAAAATTTAGTAGACCCCACCAAATCTTAGTTACTTCAACCAAACAATGAAACTATATTTTGGTCAATGTAACATACTAATTTGTTGAGATAACTAAATTTTTGGTTGAGATTACTAAATTCCCAGATTCCCATTTAGATTCCTAATAAATTTCAAATAAATTTTTTGGTTATTGGAACAAATTTTTGGTAATGATAAACAAATATTTTGTTATTATAACGACAAATTTGGTTAAAGATTTTGGTTACAGTAACTAAAATCAATTTAGTTATGAAAGTTTTGGTAATCACAACCAATTCTTTTGACTAAATTTTTGTAACGTCTTACTAAAATTTGGTTACTGGTACAATATTTTTAGTCGTGGATAACAAATTTTTTCGTTTTGGTAACAAAAGTACCTTTGTTATGGTAACCGAAATTTATAGTGCTCTATATCGACAAAAAAGTTTGGTTACAACAACCAATTTTTGGTCTCTGCAACCAAACAGTTTTTTCAGTGTATATATATATATATATATATATATATATATATATATATATATATATATATATATATATATATATATATATATATATATATATATATATATATATATATATATATATATATATATATATATATATATATATATATATATATATATATATATATATATATATATATATATATATATATATATATATATATATATATATATATATATATATATATATATATATATATATATATATATATATATATATATATATATATATATATATATATATATATATATAAAAAACACCCGAATTAGGAGTTGGAGTAGAAATTTGAGTAGGAGATCGGGTCGGACTGAAAATTCTTTTATGGTGTAGTCAAATAATTCGGAGAGAGGTTAAAAATAAAATGTTATAAAATTCTTACTTTCAAACTTTCATAAATGAAAAAAAAAGTTAAATATCCAAGCAATTCTTAAGATGAACATGCCATATTTATTACTAAATTTCTCTCTCTCTCTCTCTCTCTCTCTCTCTCTCTCTCTCTCTCTCTCTCTCTCTCTCTCTCTCTCTCTCTCTCTCTCCTCCCTTTCTTTCCCTGAAAGAAATTAATATTTTTCCCTGCTTAGTCCTTCTCTATCTATTGTTAGCCCCTCTCTGTCTAATTCACAGACAACACCACAAAATCATGATGTTCGCTTGAAACTTCAATCTTATCTCTTTCCTTATATAATAAACCTTTATCTAAAGATACATAAACTCTTAAAAGTTTTATTCGTATTCTCCAATGTGTTAATATCGCATTAAATACCACATACCATTTAAGTGTTACTTCAATGCTCACTCGATATTTCAATGTTGAAGTGCAAATATTGCGAATAAAATTAAATTATCGTCTAAATCGTACATGTTATTTATTGCTTTATTAACATATTAGTAAGCTTTTTAGAGTGTATGTGTAATATGCTAATAAACTTTTTAGAGTGTATGTGGAATAAACAAATAAACTTTTTAGAGCGTGTGTGTAATATACTAATAAACTATTTAGAGTGTATGTGGAATAAACGAGTAAACTTTTTAGAGCGTATGTGAAATATACGAGTAAACTTTTTAGAGTGTATGTGGAATAAACGAGTAAACTTTTTTAGAGTGTAAATTGAAATTCTTTTGCAATATAATTCAGACACTCTAATATCCGTGCAAATGATATCATATCCTGTTATACTAAATGCTTGAGATTTCGCACTGAAACTTTAATCTTGTGGTCAAAAATCCTACCAAGCTTTTATCGAGAGATGGACTGTAACATAATCTGAAGTGAGTCTTGTTTTTTTAATTTTTAAATTTTTTTTTTATTTTTTATTTTTTTTACGACTTCGCAGTTTTGATTTTTTTTTAGTGAAACATCATCATCATCATCATCATCATTATTATTATTATTATTATGCCATATTATTATTATTATTATTATTATTATTATTATTATTATTATTATTATTATTATTATTATTATTAAATTAAAATGTTGGAAACATTTGGTGTCCCAGTTGAAGCTTTCATTACTCTTTCCATCCCATCTTGAAACATATGTTCATTTCGCCTTCTTCGACGTAGCTTATCACATCTTTATACTCTTATCTCTGAGTTATAAACTTTAATATTTCTTTCTTTTATTTCTCTCAGATTATTTTTTATCCATTCTCTCCTTGATATTTCTCACAACTCTGCTTCTTGGTTTTCCAACTTCCTCTCTCTCTCTCTCTCTCTCTCTATCTATCTATCTATCTATCTATCTATCTATCTATCTATCTATCTATCTCTTTACTTTAGAAAGTTTCTTCTTTCTACCCTCTCCTTAGAATTTCCAGTATATAAATGTAAATAAAATATATGAAATTCCTGATTGTAATAAAAATAATATTGATGATATATATATATATATTTATATATATTATATATATATATATATATATATATATATATATATATATATATATATATATATATATATATATATATATATATTATATAATATATATATATATATATATATATATATATATATATATATATATATAATATATATATATATAATATATATATATATATATATATATATATATATATATATATATATATATATAATATATATATAGAGAGAGAGAGAGAAAAGAGAAAATAATTTTTACTTCTGGTTAAATCTTATAACATATTTATAAGATTATATTATTAGGTTACGAGCTTCTAACATTAAATAATAAAAATTAACATAAAATTTTTAACATTAATAATTCTCATCGGTGTGTTTGTTAAACATTTTAGATAAGCTAAATTTAAATGTTATTACTGAATATTGCTTGATTAATAATGTTTTCGTTTGATTTTTATTATTTTACTGTTTGTTTTAGTTTACTTACTTAGCATGAGATGTTTTTAGTTGACATTATGTTGTGATGAGATTGTAACCGTTGTATAATAATAATCCTTTTTTTTTTTTCCTTGAAAGTAGAAACATAGGGAAGACTGTGCAAAAAGATTAATGGAGATTTTCGCTAAACTTTCATAGATGGAGCTACGAATATCATACACATGTATAAACAGATAGTCTAGCTACTAAATGAGTAAAATGACAGTCCACGGAAAACTCTGTGAGGGTAAATGTCGCTTTTGTATTAAGTTTCTCTTTTTGTTCTTTTTTTTTTTGCTACTATTTTTGTGAGAATATTATCATTTAATTTTATAGTACATTTATTACTATACCTTTAAGATTTTTTTTATTACTATTCACACAAAATTATAACTTTTAAAAATATTTTGCTGATGCTTTTATTTTATAAACTTCTGTCGAAGTGTGTCTCTTACGGGCAAAATGGATAACTTATCCACTTTGCTCTGATAGATCCCAAATATTTTTTAGGTAATGAATAAGTATGTTCAAAAACAAACCAAACTAAAGGGTCCTAAGATAATCTAAGAAGAGCCATGAAAGAAAAAATAAAAAAAAATAAAAAAAAATAAAAAAATGTATTCACCAATTTATTTTATTAACATATTAGTAAACTTTTTAGAGTGTATGTGTAATATGCTACAACAAATAATGATATCCAACAAATAAATATAACCTTCCAGTTACTTCTAAAAATGAGTAAGATCTCAAACTTTAAAATTTCCGTAAACCATTAATTAAGAGTTGATCAATTCCCACAAAAGTTCTCACGGAAGTGTGTCTAAATATCTCTCGGTTGTCAGATTAATGAAATAAAATGTAGCCAATCTTGCTACCGCTAGATACTCAAAAATCCTTAATTGGGTTTCAAAACCAAAAATTATAGTTAAAACTTGGAGTTGAAAGCTTCAAAACTCCTCCACAAGAAAGTGCGGCTAGAAATCTCGATTGCCATATTTGAAAATTATAAGAACCAAAATAAACTACCGCTGTTGATGCCCAAAAGACCAAGTACCCTCTGATTATTATGGATAAAATGTCCTAAATTGAAGATAACAACTCCAATTCTGGGGTCAAACCCCCCCAAAAGCTCAGTTTGGAATGAAAAAAAACAATGTGATGGGTCCATCCTCATAATGTTCCTAGAAATAAGCACGTAGGTTGCTAGGTTGCAAGATTTAGCAACAAAGTCGCTAGATCTGGCATCTTTCGAAAAATAACTACTTGCAAAATAGCTAAATTTTAGATTTTGTTTATCCGACTAGGGATAAATAAAAAAATGGTAAAAAACTAAAAGGGATCCAACAATAAAGAAAATAAATTTTTTTTAAGCATAACCTGTATGTAGTGTAGTCTATTTCTGAAGACTGAATTCAGTGTTGCCAGCGCTGTAATTGGACTCATGAATCTTTTATTTAAGATATTGGAAATGGAAGCTACTTTCGTGACATTTGCAATTATTAATACCAGGTCATCCACTTAATCCAATGATAATTTTTAATTTATTATTATTATTATTATTATTATTATTATTATTATTATTATTATTATTATTATTATTATTATTATTATTATTATTATTATTATTATTATTACCAGTATTTTCATTCACTTTGCCCACTTGTCTTATTCACTTTACCCGGGGCAGAGTAAATAATTTGGACTAATTCAATTTTATGTTAAATTACCAAAATAAAATTTAAGTTTTGATGTTTTAGTTTTATGTTATTATAAGATTAAAAAGAAATTCTGATCTCAATAATTTGTTTTATTTTTTACCACGTTTTTCTTAACATATTCACTTTGCCCGGGCTTCCACTATAACAAATAATACTATTATTATGCATATATTGAAAATCTTTAATATTCAATAAAAGCAGGAAAAACAATATCAACAACAAATATAATAATAATAATAATAACAATAATAATAATAATAATAATAATAATAAGTAATAACAATAATAGTAATGTAAAATTTTTAATTATATTATTATTATTATTATTATTATTATTATTATTATTATTATTATTATTATCATTATTATTTTTACTATTATTATTATTGTTAACTTTTTCGAATTTCTTACTGTAATCATATTGAGAGACCTTAAATAATGTACTCCCTAAGTAATCCTTATGGTTCTTACTTTGGGCTATTCCATATCCTTGAAATATAGAAGCAGTACTCTACAGTTAATACAATAAATAAGTTCACGACTGTACATTGATGTAGTTTTCTCTCGATATTATTATTATCATTATTATTATTATTATTATTATTATTTATTATTATTATAATTATTATTTATGTTGTTGTTGCTGCTATATTTATTTAATAATTAATAAATATTATAAGTTAAAATATATGTAATATTATTATATATATATATTAATATATATATATATATATATTATATATATATATATATATATATATAGTATATATATATAATATATATATAATATATATTTCATTTTACTTTGTATTTGCTAAAATTCTTAAATCGTATTATTAGTATTATCTTTATTTTTATTACTATTTTTGTTTTTAGATTTTATATTATTGCTATTATTATTATTATTATTATTATTATTATTATTATTATTATTATTATTATTATCAAAACTGCAATTATAGTTTCTATTTTCATTTTTATTATTTTGTTTTTCTTCTTTTTTATTTTTATCACAACTATGAATATTATTGATTTTATTACTATTGATGTTAATAAATTTTACTAATATTATTATTTTTTGAATTGTTTTTATCAAGCAAAAATCTAATTACTATTACTGCTATTATTTTACAACTTAAAACATATTTAAAGTTATTGTTATTATTATAATGATTATTATTTTTTAAATTATTATTATTATTACAGCAAAAATGTCAGCACATAAATAGAATAGTTTCTCATTAAAAATTCTAATATTTTGTAAGAAAATTGAAATTTAAGGGTAAGCTTTAAACTTATTTTTAGGACAATTCTAAGAGTTAATTTCTTTCATTATTATTATTAAATTTATTAAAACATTTTAAAGATTTATACAAATCTAAAAAATAAGTTTATAAATTTTTTTTACAGTTTATAAAATTTTTTTTGCACTATTTTAATATGTAAAATTTATTTTATTTTCTAAATTTTTTTTTTGCTTATACATTATACATAATAATACATTATAAACCATAATCAAATTAAAATAAAATAATCAAATTAATATAAAAAACAGTTGGGCTCTCGTAAATAAAATATTAGTCATTTATCTTTCTAATTCTCATGCGACAGAAAAATAATAATAAAAATAAATAATAATAATGTAAATAATAATATTAATAAGATAAATAATAATATAAATAATAATAGTTTAAATAATAATTATAATAGTAATATTAATAATAATAACAATAATAATAATAATAATAATATAATAATAATAATAATAATAATAATAATAATAATAATAATAATAATAATAATAATAATAATAATAATATTAATAATAATAATGTGACTGATCAGGTAGGATGACGACTGTTTGATGCTTGAATTTTTTCTTTCTGCTTCATTGCTTCCCTGCAACAATATGAAAACTAATATAGATATACCACGAGACTGAACTTTGAATTACAAATATTTGTATTCTTTTCTTTAAAAGATTAAAAACTATACAAAGAAATATACAATAATCATGTAAATTAGACTGTTGAACAATTTTGGCACCCTATGGAGGTGAACGACGTTTTCAATCACCTCAAATAAATAAAAAGTCACCTCAGAATAAATCAAAAATCGTAACTATAAATTTTGTTTTCTCTATCAGCCTCCCTTCCTAGGTACCGTTAAATAATCCTAGCTCTGGAGTTACAAATGCTATTAAAAATTAAGTTAATTTATAATTGACCCAAAAATAATGGTAAAAATACAATACAAACGAGTAAACACACACACATACCGAAAAAAGAAAAGAAATTATTGTTATTATTAAAAAAAAAAATCAAAAATTATTTAACATCAGATTTGTTTGTTTAAGACTAATTATGAAAAAAAAACTTTCATTATAGTTCAACTCGGACAACAAATAAAAACAAGAGTTTAGTTGAAGATCAATTAAATATATTAAAGTAAGCCTATAAACATTAAAGTTATAAGATTTCCTGACATTATTAAGATTTTTATTAACTAATAAACGCAAAGGTTTTTAATGGTTTTAGAACAAGATTAGGTAATAGTAATAATAATAATAATAATAATAAA
>SEYY01000614.1:27500-32500 GCA_009176605.1 Armadillidium nasatum
CCCTGTTCCCGTTTCCATTATTTTTATTACTACTATTATTTTATCATATTCCATGAATTGTTCATTTGAATTCTGTTACTGAAAAATGAATAAGAATTAGAGCTCAAAGATTACCAATATTTCTAAAAATTCTTATCATGACTTCACATTTCTTGTTAGTTTTAGCTTTGTTCTAATCATTATTATTATTGCCTTCTTTACTATTTTATGAATTATCATTACTATATTTACTATTGGTCATTATTTTATATGGATCATATTTGTATCTTAATGGTTATTAAAATATATGATGAACTATTTATCACTAAACTTTGGGGTTCAATGGAAACCAATGTGTATCCCTTTAGAAGCCCCTTTCCAGAGTACTGTAATGTAATTATTATTATTTTATTATTATTATTATTATTATTATTATTATTATTATTATTATTATTATTATTATATTATTATTATTATTATTATTATTATTATTATTATTATTATTATTATTATTATTATTATTATTATTATTATTATTATTATTATTATTATTATTTTTATTTTTTATTAGTTAGTAGTTACCCTACTATAATATTGTAAAGTTGTAAATTTCCTTTCTTCTGAAATAACTGTGGAAATTGAATATTGAAATTGTTATTTTTGTCATTACAATATACATAGAAATAATAATTAATAAAATAATAATAATAATAATAATAATAATAATAATAATAATAATAATATTAATAATAATAATAATAATAATAATATTATTATATATTATTATATTATTATTATTATTATTATTATTATTATTATTATTATTATTATTATTATTATTATTATTATTATTATTATTAAAGCAATTGAATTTTTCAATGACCTGACTTGAGTATTTGAACCGAAGAACATTAACAGAGTCAGCGTAATGTTCGTGACGTCACGAGCGTGTCAGCCAATAGGGATCTTGAATGAAAAAAAAGCAAAGCCTAGAACATCAGTACACACACACACACTTATAGATATAGATATATATAAGAAATGCTTAACGAAACGAGGGTGAAATTCACCTGTTGCAAACATCTCCAATCACTTTGCCACAGCGCTCTCCCATTAGAAGGCAGCATCGCTCGAGCTCTGTTTTGAACCTTCAGTGAAAGAGACGGAAACAAAAGACAAAAGTAAGGGTGAATTTTAGTGCTATTAATTTGAGTGATTATATAGATCGAAGTTAAAGAAGGAAAAGAAAAATCTTTTCATTTGTTTTAGGAATTTATTTTTGGAATATTTTTTTGGATAAGGTATGATATATATATATATATATATATATATATATATATATATATATATATATATATATATATATATATATATATATATATATATATATATATATATATATATTATATATATATATATATATATATATATATATATATATATATATATATATATATATATATATATATATATATATATATATATATATATATATATATATATATATATATATATATATATATATATTACAAGTATATTAAGGAGATTAGGTCCTAAAGACTTTCCCCCTTCTTCAAATTCAAAATTTTCCTGTTAATATAAGTAGAAAATCCTTTCACGTACAATCTCCAACATAGTTTTCATGTACACCCA
Organism: Armadillidium nasatum; assembly: GCA_009176605.1. Classification (NCBI taxonomy): domain Eukaryota; kingdom Metazoa; phylum Arthropoda; class Malacostraca; order Isopoda; family Armadillidiidae; genus Armadillidium; species Armadillidium nasatum. The sequence continues at coordinate 29,133 of SEYY01000614.1, forward strand.
CAAACACAAACACTCTCATACACACACACACACACACATACATATATATATATATATATATATATATATATATATATATATATATATATATATATATATATATTATATATATATATATATATATATATATATATATATATATATATATATATATATATATATATAATATATTAATATTTTTATTATTGTGTTTATTATTATCATTATTATTATTACTATTATTATTATTATTATTCATTGTTATTATCATTATTGCTATATATTTTATTATTATATTATTATTATTATTATTATTATTATTATTATTATTATTATTATTATTATTATTATTATTATTATTATTATTATTATTATTATTATCCTTATCGTTTTTGTCGTTAAGATTATTATTATCTTCAGTATTTTTTATATTATTATTAAACTAATTATTTTCCCCTAACAACCCCTCTTCCGAGAACTCAAAAGCTACAATATTATTATTATTTTTACATTATTTATATTTTCTTTTAATATTATTATGAGATCGGTACATATCTAAGCTTATTTTGCATTGTCTAAGTGAACGAAAATTCCTGATAATGAACGAAAGTTTACCTGTGAGTGAACGAAACCCTAAGAAATTTTTTCTTCTATAATTATCGAGAATTTAAATTTCAGCATTAATTTAATTTAATATATATATATATATATATATATATATATATATATATATATATATATATATATATATATATATATATAATATATATATATATATATATATATATATATATATATATATATATATATATCTTTAAATTAAAAAATTAAAAAAAAAATTAAATTCAAAATTAAAAATAAATTTAAATTACAAATTAGAAATTAAAACTTTATTTTTTGATTTATATATATTTAAATTCAATATGGATTTAAATTAAAATCAAAAATAAATTTAATTCAAAATTAAAAAAAATAAATTTTAAAAAAAAAAAAAAAAAAAAAAAAAAAAAAAAAAAAAAAAAAAAAAAAAAAAAAAAAAAAAAAAAAAAAAAAAAAAAAAATTAAATTTAAATTTAAATTTAATTAATAAATATATATATATTTATATATATATATATTTATTATTTTATATATATATATATATATTTATATATATATATATATATATATATATATATATATATATATATATATATATATATATATATATATATATATATATATATATATATATATATATATATATATATATATATATATATATATATATAATATATTTTATTTAAAATTAAAAATTAAAAATAAATTTAAATTCAAAATCAAAATTCAAGATTACAAATTTGAAACTAAAATTATTTTTCTTGATTTTATTCTCCAATAAGATTCATTTATTTCTTTTTGAATTTTTCCTTCAAACAATTTGAATTAACAGAACAGCAAACTAAGGTTCCTTTTTCAGCGCTTTTTTAACAGAAAAAAAATTCATATATATGTCTTCTTTTTAAATGGTATATTTTTATTGTATAGTTTTAAATTATATATTATTTATTTTTATATATTTTTTCTTATTAAATTAATATATTTTATATTATTTTTATTTTTATAGAATTCATGGCTAGTCTTTTTGTTAAATCTTATATTTTTATTATATAGTTTTAAAGTATATATTCTTTTAATATTTTATGCAATTTTTATTGAATTTTCACACTTTTTATTTAGTAGAACATAAAAATGTTAATGTATAAATATTTTCCAATCAAAATTTTTTTTCCTGGTTCAATTTTAATTATTAATGTTTATTTATGATTGTGTTCTTTTTATTTATACTAATATATATATATATATATATATATATATATATATATATATATATATATATATATATATATATATATATATATATATATATATATATATATATATATATATATATATATATATATAGTATATATATATATATTAATGTTTTAAGAGTAATTTTTACTCTTAAAACATGTTTTATTCTTAAAATCTTTAATTTGAAACTACTGCTTATTGATGTAGCCTTTTAATTGGGCAGAATCCGTGGTGTCAAACTCTATAAAAACCATTTTTTAAATTACATTTGACATATTTGATGAATTTAAGAGTAAAAATAGTATAAAATTATGGCTTCTTCTATAAGTTTTTTTTTTTTTTTATGAATGGAAATTAGTTCCAAGCAAAATTATATATATACATATATATATATATATATATATATATATATATCATTCGCAATTCGATATAAACAAATTTTAAAAAAAAAATTTTTTTTTTTTTTTTTTTTATTTTTTTTTTTATTTATTATATATATATATATATATATATATATATATATATATATATATATATATATATATATATATATATATATATATATATATATATATATATATATATATATATATATATATATATATATATATATATATATATATGGGGATGGCTGGGTAAAAGGAGGGATGTATGGGAAATAAAGAATAGAGGGAATGAAAGTGATGGGGGGACTGAGGAAAGTATGGAAGAAGGGAAAATATCAAAAAAAATAAAGGTAAGAATGTTTGAGAGTATGTGTTTACCATCTGCAATGTATGGGTGTGAAACATGGGTGATGAATGCTCAGATTAGAAAAAGATTAGAAGTTTTTGAGATGAAAGGATTGAGGGCTATATGTGGGTTAAGGAGGGTAGATAGAATCAGAACGAAATAATAAGAGAGATGTTGGATGGAAGAGGGGAAAAGCCGGTAGAGCGGAAGAGGGTGTATTAAGATGGTTTGGGCATATGTATAGAATGGATGAGGATAGGATAGTGGGTAGAGTGATAAGATCCGAAGTAGAGGGAGGAAGGGGAAGGGGAAGGCCGAGGTGAAAGTGGATGGATGGGGTGAGGGAAATATTGCGGGGTGAGAGGTTTGAATGTAGACGAAGGGAGGAGAGTTACGGAGGAAAGAGTGAGATGGAGAGCAGTTGTGATTAGGAAGGGAGATACAGTGTGGATGTGTGTTGTGAGCGAACTGTGACAGACACCACACAACGAGAGTGGGAAAGGTGAATGGTAAAAAATATATATATATATATATATATATATATATATATATATATATATATATATATATATATATATATATATATATATATATATATATATATATATATATATATATATATATATATATATATATATATATATATATATATATATATATACTATATATATAATCTGAAAGATAGGTTTATTGGAAATATGAGAAGGGGGAGAATTCAAAGACTTATCGCGTTATATATATATATATATATATATATATATATATATATATATATATATATATATATATATATATATATATATATATATATATATATATAT
>SEYY01000614.1:40000-42548 GCA_009176605.1 Armadillidium nasatum
GACTATATACACTTTTATTCTGTCTAAGATCATTGAAACCATCCTCAGATCTCAATTCTTCGGTAATCTGGAATCCAATATCTTTCTTTCCGATCGTTTAATACGATCTTCTTTGTTCAAATTCTTCTGATAATGCTTTCTATTTCATAGATTTTTATTCTTCTGCCTTAAGGCAGTTTTTACACTTAACAAATATAAATCATTTAATGGGTATGAAATTGGTCGATTCTTTTCAGAAATCAGTATTTCCTGCCGAATTTAATCTTCCTCACTTTAAAGCATGATTCTGTGCTCATTTGTAAAATCTGTATTAAATGAGAACTGAATGGAACTATTTTTCTCGTTATTATTTTAGCTTTTAACACACACTACTTATAAAGGATCTTACCCGTGTGTGCTGATATATATATATATATATATATATATATATATATATATATATATATATATATATATATATATATATATACTTGTAGTAACTGAGTGATTAAAGGTGCCAGATTGTAATTAAAGGCTTTGTAATGTTATTGGTGTTAATTTCATTTTTCTTAATAGTGTCAACTCCACAGGCATTTTGGTACAATAAACTACAGATACTCACCTTATTTTAGCCTTGTGTTGTCTATTATAAACAATATTCTAGCAATTTCTTAAGCTTTGTATAAAAAGTGCCATCCATTCCAGCAATATCTTGGTCATTCCAGGAATATTTTATAAATATTAGTTTTAATTTATTACCTTCTTCCACTATAGCTCTCCTTTAACTTTCCTGTTTTATTATTAGAATTGTGAAGGTTTTTTTTTGAGAGATATTTTATTTCTTTTACTGTATAATTTTCTGCCTCTCTCTACTTCATCAAAGACACACTTCCATGAATTTCTGAACTCTTCAGGTAAAAGCATTCTAGAATTCTTTTTCTTTCGTTAGTGAATTATGGTTTCAGTTTAATTTAATATTATGGCTTAGCATTATAATTCGTAATTATACATACATACATACATACATACATACATACATACATACATACATACATACATACATACATACTATACATACATACATACATACATAAAAGAGAGAGAGTTTCTACGAGTATCAGCTCCATTTCACCATTATTTACATTTTTCTCTATGGTTTAACCTTAGCCCCTATTCGATGTTAGGTAAGCATAATAACTTTCCCAGAGGTTCGCCCTCTTGTTATCGAATGATAGTTTACCGTCGTTACCACCATATATATATATATTATATATATATATATATATATATATATATATATATATATATATATATATATATATATATATATATATATATATATATTATATATATATAATATATATATATATATATATATAATATATATATATATATAAGTTAAATTATAAAAATTCTTATATTTTCTATTCTAAATAGAATAAAGGAAACTCACTTAGTCACTCACCCACGGACGCAAATGCAGACGCAGACGCAGACGCAGACGCAGATGCACACACACACACACACACACACACACACACACACACACTTAAGCATTCACATTTTTCATGAAAATAAAATATTGTTTTCTTTACCATTTAAAAAAAGCGAAAATCTAAAATAAAATTTTTGTGAGACAACAGCAAAAATTTTTCTGATTCGAATATCATTTGAATATAAATGCAAATTGCCTTTGATCTCAATTCCATTTTTCATTGCTTTTGTTTTTTATTTAATTATATTTTGAATAATAAATGGCTTTACCTAAGAAATTTGTATAAATATTTAAGCCTTTTTTTTAATTGTTTTAATGAGAGATGTCTTTCTATCTGATTAGACCAAAATGGCGAGGATGTGACTCTAGAGCATATTACCTCTGATTCCTTTCGTCTTTCTGTTTTCTGTCGATTAAATAATTGGTTTCACTATTCAGAAACTCTGTCTTCTTATGTTTATTTAACAAAAACCTTTCACACAGTAATAACATTTGGCAAAATACAAGACTTTCCTGTATACTTCATACTTTTTATTGTTCTTTCTCACGGAATATTTCTTGAAAGAACCAAATTATTTCTCTGTAAGAGAATCAACTCTTTGCTTTAAGTACGAGTCTAATGTACAAGTTTATGGTAGATCGATTTATGCAACCTTTTTTTAATGCTGTCTAGGAATTTCGCCATATTGGTGACACTAATTGGAGGCATTCTTTAATCCCACTAAAATGTTGATTCATTCTCATCATGTTAGGATTATATATTAAAATTTGTAAATTTGACAAAATTTTCAAAAACGCTTTCAATAAAGAAACATGTCACTCATTAATTAGGATTGGCTAGTCTGTGGTTGGTTCACAGTAACATTATACTTTTTTGCCAGAGGTATTGCAAAAAAAAGAAAAAAATCGAAATATTTAAAATAAAATTGTTCGGAACATTGCAATAACCCTTTTTTTTTTTTTTTTTTTTGATTTTATTTCTAGAAGGAAGAGGAAAAAGTTCTTAATGTTCGAATATAATTTTGAAATGTCATTTTGAGAAGATAGAAATGTAAAAATTTTAAATGTCACGAA
>SEYY01000614.1:47648-55148 GCA_009176605.1 Armadillidium nasatum
ATATATTTCCACAGATATGGTAAAGTTACTTCACAAAGGGTCCTTCTCCAATGCATGGCTTCTATCGACCTTCCTCTCCTTATTTCTAGTGTCGATTCTTCATTCTTCTTCAGCTTCTCTGAGATCCTTTTCACCTTCTACAGTTCCTGACGAGGCACTGAAAAAAATAATTATAAACGCCCTTCAGAAAGAATGGAAAGGATTCAAATTTCCGAAATCCGCTCGTGCAATTCGACCTTTTTACAACATCATAAGCCCCATGGATGAAGTCGAGGTTTTGATGGATTCGTTGAAGCAGGAAGAGGATAGAGAAAACGAGGAGAGGATTCCTAAAAATCTTGATGGGAGATCGCTGTCGAATTACGAAAAGGAAGAACAAGATGATGATCAATTTCATGAAAGGAAAATTAGCGTAAGTTTCAAAAACTTTTTAAATTTTTAATAGATGATCGAAATGTAAGGAATAAAAATGACTCTTACTGATCGTTAATCAAATCTATTAGAGGCTTCATTACTTCTTAAAAAAGATAGATAGGTAGATAGATAGATAGAAAGAGAGATAGATATAAAAATAGATAGATAGATAGATAGATAGATAGATAGATAGATAGATAGATAGATAGATAGACAGATAGATAGACAGATAGAGATAGATAGAAAGATAGAAATATAGATACATACATACATACACACTTATATACATACATGCATAAAATACATACAACATATGTATATATTATATATATATATATATATATATATATTATATATAATATATATATATATATATATATATATATATATATATATATATATATATATTATATATATATATATATATATATATATATATATATATATATATATATATATATATATATATATATATATATATATATATATATATATATATATATATATATATATATATATATATATATATATATATATATATTATTATATATATTGCCCTAAATTTAAATTGTTAGAATCTAAAACAAAAATAAAAACATAAATCTTTTCATCCTCAAATTAATATAATCTATATTTAGAATAATGAATAAATTATATCAATATTTGAATTATAGAATCAGTATCCGTTAATTTGAACCAGCAAAAGTGACGTCATTTTTTTAAATATAACATCCAAATCCCAAACCATTAATTTGTATTTTTTATTTTTTTTTTAATCTTTAATTTTTTTTATTCATTTATTTAAAAAAAATATTTTTTAGGGGTTATAAATAGGATTAAATGGTAATTATCATATAAATTAATATTGTTCCTACCTGCTTACAGAGAGGAGGAGAAGGAGCTCGGGAAACAAAATATATTTACCGCGTAAAAGATTCATTTCCCAAACTCAACAAGGACGAATGGGAAATAGAAATCCCAACGGGAACAAGATCGGCCCAACAGTGGAAACATAATGGGCCTGATGAGGGTAATCGGGAAATAGAAGGAAATGAGGAAAATGGCTTCAAAAATGAGGATGAAGAGGAAAACTCTGAACAGAACTTACCAAATTATCTTTCAGTGGCCGAAATGGGAGAAAAGAGGACCAAAAGAGGTAATATATATATATATATATATATATATATATATATATATATATATATATATATATATATATATATATATATATATATATATATATATATATATATATATATATATATATATATATATATATATATATATATATATATATATATATATATATATATATATATATATATATATATATATATATATATATATATATATATATATATATATATATATATATATATATATATATATATATATATATATATATATATATATAATGATTTGCAATTTCAGATCCTTGCGTTCTTTGTTTAATTTTTAAAAAATAAAATTTTCTTCTATTTTAGTTGATATATTTGTCATTTCCCCCTTCCATTTCAACAAACAAGAAAAAATATTGTTTATCCATATATATATATATATATATATATATATATATATATATATATATATATATATATATATATATATATATATATATATATATATATATATATATATATATATATATATATATATATATATTGTGTGTGTGTAAAATGATCTAAAACCTTACTGTAGAAAGGAAAGTTAAAGAGACTGAATGGTAATAGAAATTCAGTTTACAACTTAGTAGAATTTCTAGTTCTTTGCCCTAATATTCAAAGTTGCAATGCAGACTTTGATAGACGTTCTGATCGATTTTTGAGATTTTTATTCGCACTTTTAATGCCCTCTAAAGTAGATTTTTTCCCTCTTTTGCATGCTGCACAATTACTATTCAAATACCATACTCAAAAGAATTTGTAAGGCATTGCTACTAAACTCTCTCTCTGTCTCTCTCTCTCTCTCTCTCTCTCTCTCTCTCTCTCTTTATCTCTTTATATATATATATATATATATATATATATATATATATATATATATATATATATATATATATATATATATATATATATATATATATATATATATATATATATATATATTATATATATTATATATATTATATATTTTTAAAAATTATCGCGCTATTTTTAAAGGAGAATTTAGTTTAAATTTAAAGTAAAATAGGAAATAAAAATTATAGATTGAATATAATTATATCTTCTTATTATGTGAAAGTTTTCAATATTTTCTAAATTCATTGAAGAGATGAAATTGAAAGAATATATTAATATCATTTGTTCAAATATTTGAATTTAAATGAGAATTTTAATACCTCATTTTTCTATTTTATCAATTATATAAATTTTATAATTTTTTAAATCATTTTCATCCTTTTTTATCAATTTTATTTTTTAAATCATTTCGATCATTTTTTATCAATTTTATAATTTTTTAAATCATTTTTATCATTTTTATCAAAGGAGTTTTTTTTTTTTTTTACAACTTTTTTCAAATTTTTTTTTTTTTTTTTTTTTTTTTTTTTTTTTTTTTTTTTAATTTTTTTTTTAATTTAATGATAAAATTTAAACTTTGAAAAATAATATGTTGCATTCAAAAACAAACCATTGTGAAGAATTTATAAAGTTGCATAAAGTGAAAAATATTTTTGAAATATTTACAAACAATAATGCTACTCACATATTTATTAATTTTTTTACAAAATTGCAATCTAACATATATATTTAATATATTATTTTTTTATTAATGAATTTCTATATAATTTTTAAGTAAATGAAATATATAAATTATATTTTAAGAATAGATATTTTATCTAATATTTTTAAGAATTAAACTTTATTACCCTATTATAATTGCACAATTTTTATGATTAAACGAATAGCTTCAAAAGTACTTGTTTTTTATGTTAAAATAATATTTTTGTTTATGGGTTATGACGTCTCCCTTTACGACAAAAAATCCCTATATATATATATATATATATATATATATATATATATATATATATATATATATATATATATATATATATATATATATATATATATATATATATATATATATATATATATATATATATATATATATATATATATACGATACGATACCGATACCGATACCGATACCTAAAAATATGATACCCGATACCCGATTACCGATTATTTAAATATAAATGAACTTAGTAGACAAGCCATCTAATCCTACAACCCTAAGGGAAAGGTAGCAAAATTATTTGAAATTGTGAAATTTTTAAAAATCATTTGAGAACTTTGAAAATGCCTCCCCTTGACTGATCTCAACACGCTTCTTGAACGAATTTATTTTGCAGTGTATGTATGAAATCTTATTAATAAAGAAAGAACAAATATCAAAAGAATGTACAAATTAAAACTTTAAAATTTTTTGATCCTTTAAAATGAAATTAAACTAAAATGATAATGGAAGAGAGTTGGAGACTTTAAAGCCGCCGAAGAGAATTGAATGGTGATAGCGATTCTCATTTGATAAAAGAACTGAACAAAGGAAAAATAAGTGTATGTTACAATATGAACTTCGAAGTCGTTAATTGTTAATTCTCATCTAAGATAGAAGTGAATGATATCTTATTTCCAGGACACTTCCTAGGCATCACCATGATCATATGGATCGTTACTTTGTAAAGTGAATAAGGATAATTGCAAGGAGTAATGCATAATGGAGATCCCAAGGAGTAAAGCATGAATATACATTAGGTGGATAGAGAGCAAAGCACAAGGTAGAAAACCTTTCATTAGCAGAGTTGGGTAAAAAGTAAAGAAGATATGCATCACTAAAGATCTGAAGAAAGGTTAAACCAATATAATAATTGTTATAGAAATAAAGAAAAAAAAATCAAAGAAAGAAATGCGGAAGCAAAATGCTAAGCTGCAAATATGGCCTATGTGACTTACTCTATCGGAAGCTTGTAATATTTTCAGAGCAGGAGTTTTAATAATAATAATGAATGATAATAATAATAATAATAATAATAATAATAATAATAATAATAATAATAATAATAATAATAATAATAGTAATAATAATAATTTTGAATGATGATGTAATAATAAATTTATTGTAAAATCCCTAAGAAAAAAACATACACGCATATAAATATATATAAATATATAATATATATATATATATATATATATATATATATATATATATATATATATATATATATATATATATATATATATATATATATATATATATATATATATATATATATATATATATATATATATATATATATATATATATATATATATATATATATATAGAACAAAGTATTACAGAAAAATAACTTTAAAAATAACATTTGAGAAACGAGTGGATTATAAAACCACTTTTAATTCTTATTTTTATTTAAATTGAAACATTAAAAAACTTTACAAAACGAGAAATTCTTCGTATTTTCGTCATAGAAAAAATACAAATAAATTGAAGGATTATTTAATAAATAATTGGAATTCAATATTACTGTAGAGATTTGCTAAAGTTAAATTAATTTTATTATTATTATTATTATTATTATTATTATTATTATTATTATTATTATTATTATTATTATTATTATTATTATTATTATTATTATTATTATTATTATTATTATTATTATTATTATTAATTATATTAATTAATTAATTATATTAAATATTAATTTTAATTAAAATTTGTATAATATATTATTATTATTATTATTATTATTATTATTATTATTATTATTAGTAGTAGTAGTAGTAGTTAGTAGTAGTTTTATTTTATAGTTATTATTATTATTATTATTATTATTATTATTATTATTATTATTATTATTATTATTAATATCAGTATTATTATAATATATTTTAGTGAGTAAGAATTTGGCCTTTCTCTCTGCTTCTACTTTTAACTGTTTTATTAGGAAGGATGTTTTCCCTGAATTATAAGAATATAATATTGATCGGAAATTTCCAATATATTAAAATGGTGAAATGCTCAGTATTGAAAATTGTAGCACTATTTTTATTCTTATTGTCTTTTCTAAAATATTTGAAAAACTAATATTTAATAGATTGTTTTCATTTTCTACATCAAATTGTTTAATTCCTGATAGTTTGAGTTTATTTTCTTCGTAGAGGATGCGGTCACAACCTTCTTTTTTTGAATTGAATGACGAATTCATATTAAAACATGCCACTGCTGTTTTCCTTGACTATACTAAAGCATTTAATCTTGTTTCTCATAAAATTTGCTTTATAAATTATATAGGTATGATGTGAAGGACTATCCATTGCAACTTCAGAAAGCAAGATGTTGGAATATCAGGCTCCTGCTCCTCTGAGGTTTTTATTGATATTGGTGTAGAGCAAGGTCCTTCTTTGGGTTTTCTTTTCTTTCTTATTTAAGTAAATGATAATGCACATTATTAAAAATCTATATTCTTGCTTTATGTAGATGATATTCCCCTTTTTACATCCAATAGTGCTGCTTAAAATACCTTGCATCTGAATATGCACTTGAATGAGATCTCTAGTTTGACCAGTAGGAACAAACTTTACTAAATATATGTTATTTTCGCCTAGACCTTTTGTCAATTTTGATCTCTTCATTTTAACTAGCAGAATACAGAGAGTATCTAACTTTACCTATGTGGGTCTTATATTTGAGGACACTACTAGATTTGGTTTACACATAAAGAAGATTACTGTCAAGATATCCCAGTCAAGAGGAGTAATTTAGGCTCTTTGGCATGTTCATCCTCTTAATTCAATTCTTTGCACTTATCTATCCACATCTTAGGCTACAAATACTTGCTTGGAGTTGACCATCTGTGATCTCACAAATGAGTCTAAATATAGCATTTAATATTATTAAAATATGTGTTATCCCGTGAACTCGTCGAGTGATGTGCAGTTTTGCAATATTCATAAAATTTTTAACATTAGTAATATTAGTAGTGTTATAGTTATGGTAATTATTATTAAATTTATTGGTACTATTATTATTATTATTATTATTATTATTATTATTATTATTATTATTATTATTATTATTATTATTATTATTATTATTATTATTATTATTATTATTATTATCATTAATATTTTTTTATCTATTATCTTTTCTACGTCTAGCAGAATTCGCGAGAAAAATAATTCACAGAAATCAAAATCTCTTCATTGATATGATAAATTTGTAAAATTTTAATCATTTTCATAATAGTAGATGTGACTTACATAGACATAGTTATGCCTCAATGGCTGTCAATAAATATTTACTTTTATCAATAATTCATTGAAATTTTGGTGTATTCTCTCCGTTAACCGTTAACTAACTTAACCTAACCTAACCTAGCATAACCTAACCTAACCTAGCATAACCTAACCTAGCTTAAACAAAAAAACAATTAAAACTATGAGGAAGAAAGATTATTTCATTAAAAAGCATGTTTGTAATTTAATATTTGGTATTGGGAAATCTCATCATGGATTATATTATTTTACTTACTGTAAACATAATTTGTTACGAAACTTGGAAAGTGTTTTAATTTTGTTGAGTTTCCTTTAAGTAAAAGTCAAAGTCTAAAAAAAAAGGTTTATTATTATTATTATTATTATTATTATTATTATTATTATTATTATTATTGTTATTATTATTATTATTATTATTATTATTATTATTATTATTATTATTATTATTATTATTATTATTATTATTATTATTATTATTATTATTATTATATTATATAATTATTATTATTTATTATTATTATTATTATTATTATTATTATTATTATTATTATTATTATTATTGATATTATTATTATTATTATTATTATTATTATTATTATTATTATTATTATTATTATTATTATTATTATTGTTTTAATTTTAATGGGCTCAAAGGACGAATTCGTCTCCCCAGAAGCCCATTTCAGTTTTGTATCAATTCATGAAATGTACACGATATTTGTTCATGTGAATTTATAACTGAAAAAATAAATGAATAAAGATTAAAGATTAAAGATTAAATATTATTATTATTATTATTATTTAT
>SEYY01000614.1:72648-80148 GCA_009176605.1 Armadillidium nasatum
TATTATTATTATTTATTATTATTATTATTATTATTATTATTATTATTATATATTATTATTATTATTATTATTATTATTATTATTATATTATTATTATTATTATTATTATTATTATTATTATTATTATTATTATTATTATTATTATTATTATTATTATTATTATTATTATTATTATTATTATTATTATTATTATTATTAATGATATCCTTTGAAGCTTTAAAGAAAATGTCTTTAAAAGAAAACGTATTTATTTAATGTTTTTCTTGAGGGTAAACTTCTATTGAATAAAATTTTGCGGATTATTTAACTGTTTAAATAATTCATAAGTTTGGAAATTTTTTTTTTTTTAAATAAAAATAAAAATTGAAACCTAAAACCTGGCATTTTCAAAAAGAAAGATACAAATTTATATAATCGTTCATTTATTTTAAAACAAAATAATAATAATAATAATAATAATAATAATAATAATAATAATAATAATAATAATAATAATAATAATAATAATAATAATAATAATAATAATAAATAATAATAATAATAATAATAATAATAATAATAATAATAATAATAATAATAATATATAATAATAATAATAATAATAATAATAATAATAATAATAATGATAATAATGATAATATATAATAATAATATAACATACGTGTAACTTTTACCGTCCACATTTGTACTATTTATATAGGAGAATAAATACATATTAAATTTGTATTCATCTAATGTTTAAAACAAAGAGAAAATATATAATATATATATATATATATATATATATATATATATATATATATATATATATATATATATATATATATATATATATATATATATATATATATATATATATATATATATATATATATATATAGAAAAGAAAATTTTCGAAAAATGTAGTAATTTTAAAAAATAGCGCTATGTTGCAACGATCATCACCTTTTAATTGTATTTATGAAGATTAATATTTCTGGAATTGGCTTAAAATATATTTAAAGTATATCCATATTAATGTAGATGCATAGAAATGGAGCATTTTATTATTACTAACCTACCGTAACTTAATCTAACTTGGTGGTGATGAAACATATTCGATTGCAATATTTAAGATTGCGACAAATAAAAGGCTACAATATTGCAAGCAAATCTGTCCTGAAAATTTAATGAAAAGACAAACTCAAATAGGACAAACTTATGGACGGTGAACGTTACAATGACGGATAATAATACAGTATTATTATTATTATTATTATTATTATTATTATTATTATTATTATTATTATTATTATTATTATTTTATTATTATTTATTATATTATATAATATTTATAAATTTTTGAAAAATTTTAAAAAGGAAAATTAAAGAAAAATTTTATGATAATTTATTTCGACTTCAAAATGAATTAAAGTTTTTTTAAAAAGAAAAATAAATTTTTTTTGAAATTGACATTAATTTAATTTCGAAGTTAAAAATTATCTAAAATACAAAAATCGAGAAAAAAAGACTAAAATTATATTTTTTTTCTGATTATATTAACAAAAATTATATTTGAACTTGACTTTAAAATTATAAACTCATCAACATTAATTATAATCTTTCATGATAATAAATAATAAAAAATATAAAATAAACAATTTCTTTCTAATAATGTTAACAACAATTATCACTGAACTTGACTTTAAAGATATAATAATTAACATTTTTATCATTAATGATAATAAAAGATTTTTTTCTTTTTTTTTGTCTTTTTTTTATAAGAATTTGAAGATCACAATATATATGAAAATATTAATATTGATTATCTTTAATAATAATATCAAAATCAGTGGCATTGAAGATCGAAATCTTTATAATAATATCAAAATCGTTGAAGATACAATGATTGAAATTAAGAAACAATGATCGAAATGATCTTTGGAGATAATATTTGAACGATAAAAATAAGTCTTACAACCAACATTTAAAAACTGATAATCAGATAACTGATAATATATAATTTACGTTAAAAAGTCGCAAATTTAGAGCCATAATTGATAATTAATAACTGATAATAATTATAATTGAAATTAAAATATATAAATTTAAGTAGTTTTTAATTTTTTTTTACTTATAAGACATATTTTTTAGCCGTTCATTTAATATAATAGTATTTTAAATGTTTGTTTAAAGGTCGCTAAACTGCAGATGGGTGTAACGTTGGAAGAGTTCTTCTTTCAATTGTTCTGAATGGTCGTGGTCTCTAGTCTCGCAAAGGACTTTCACCTACAGGAGAAAAACACAAATAACTAATAAATAATGTAACCAGACGGGGAAACTACATTTAACCCTATGCTAAAACCTTTGTAAAGTTCACAATATCTACACAATAATATAACCAGACGTTGAAACTACATTTAACCCTATGCTAAAACCTGTATAAAATTCACAATATCTACACGAAAGACTATTATGTATTTAGATAAACCCTTTAAGTATTTAGATAAACCTCTAAGCAATCTTAAAAAATAAGCTTTAGAAAACTCTCGGTACTTAAGCTAAAACTTATAATGAATATAGGGAATTCTTATTCTAAATATTAAAAAAATAAATAAAATTGTTAACTTAGTGATTAATAAATAACTAAGACCGTCAATAAAATATTAAAATTTTGGAAAAATAATTTTAATTATTTTGATTTTCTAAGTTCCTAAGGGAACCATTACTAAATTCAAAATTAAAATTTGGCGTAAGTGTATTTGGGAGTTTATGAAAGCAATTTTAATATAGGTTGACAGTCTTTAGCCATTGTGGCTAATTTTATGCTCAGCTTTGCTACGTCAGACTTAAAATTTTAATTATCAAGATAAAAAGAAATCTATTTATTAAATCAATGAGTTTAGACTGACTAAATTAATATATGAGATTTAGACTTACTAAATTCTTGTAAGAGATTTAGACTGACTAAATTATTGTATGAGTTTTAAACTGACTAAATTTCTGTATGATTAGACTGACTAAATTCCTGTATGAGAGTTAGACTGACAAAATTATTTTATGAGATTTAGACTAACTAAATTCCTATATGAGAGTTAGACTGACTAAATTCTTGTATGAGAGATAGACTGACTAAATTCCTGAATGAGAAATAGACTGACTAAATTCCTCTACTGCGCTGACTAAGTATAATAATAAGAAATTTTTTGTAAATGTTAAACACTATTAAGAGATGATACTAATTTAAAAACACAAATATTACCAATCAAAGAGATAAATTATATTATTTATTACAAAAAAAATTCTTTCCAGTAAAAAATAGAATTTAGGAAGGACACGTATTTCAGACCACAAACATTTCTCTAATAAAATTATAACTTACTTCCTCTTTGGCTTATCATTTAAAACATTTTTTTTGAGTTATTCCTTACCTCGACGCTGAATATATCAGTTTTAACCCACGCTCTTTCATGAACCATATCTTTAATTGATACTCCCAAATTGGCCATTAGACGAGTAAGGTCAGCGATGCCTGATAAAAAAGAGTTCAACTTTAGAACATATTTCAAAATCCCTTTAATATATATATATATATATATATATATATATATATATATATATATATATATATATATATATATATATATATATATATATATATATATATATATATATATATATATATATATATATATATATATATATATATATATATATATATATATATATATATAAGATATATATAGATTGATAGATAGATAGATAGATAGATAAAAAAAAATAAATAAACAGAAAGAGAGATAGAGAGATAGATAGATGGATAGATAAGTAGATAGACAGATAGAAAAATAAATAAATATAAAAAATAAAGATAGATAGATAGATAGAAAAATAAATAAATAAACAGATAGATTGATACATAGATAGATAGATAGATAGATAGATGGAAAGATAGATAGATAGATCGATAGATAGATAGACAGATAGATAGATAGATGGGTAGAATGATAGATAGGTAGCATGATAGATAGATAGATAGATAGATAGATAGATAGATAGATAGATAGATAGATAGATAGATAGATAGATAGATAGATAGATAGATAGATAGATAGATAGATAAAAAGAAAGAAGATTGAATAATAAATAAAAATAAAAGTAAATAAATAATTAGATAGATAGATAGATGATAAATATAAAAATAGATAGGTGGATAGATAGATGGATAGATAGATAGACGTAACTTACCTCCTGGTCTGTCGCTGACTCTCACAGTAAATTTAACTAATCTACCGTCTGCTGCCAAACCCCTTTCTAGACAACGACCCAAAACTGTAGTATCGATATTTCCTCCACACAACGGAATGACAACTCTGTGTGTCAAAATTAACCCATCATAAAAATTTTTTTTTTTTTTTTTTTTTTTTTTTTAAAGACCATGTAAATAAATTGTCTTTTGGGTATACCTTTTTCCTTTTAACTCTGGTAATTGATCTGCAAGAAGAACTGCCAACGCTGCAGCTCCAGCACCTTCTACTACTGCTTTTTCAATCTCCACTAAGCGAAGAATTGCAATGGCTATCCACTCCTCTTTAACGACAACCATCTAAATAAAATTTAAATGAAATTTAAAATACACAAAAAATTAATTCAAAATATAATATAAAAAAGAAATTTACAAACTATAAACCCATAATAATAATAATAATTTTTGTGAAATGAAATTTAAGATACACTAAAAATTAATTCAAAATATAATTTAAAAAAGAACTTTACAAACTATAAACCATTGAATATTTTACATAAATTTTTTTTTTTTTTTATTTTTTTTGTGATACACACCTTATCTACTAATCTGGAAGCTGTTGCAAAAGCGTTGACCCCAACTTTCGGCACATTAAGACCATCTGCTAAACTTGATTCTGCTTTAACATAAATTGGCCTTTTTTGTTTAAGAGCAGATGTAAACGAAGGGCATCTCTCTGATTCAACACCCTTGGGGATTATTATTATTAAATCACCATAAATAAACTAAATAATTGCGGTATCCTAATAATTAAAATAATAAATATTTTTTAAAATAAAGTCAAGTAACACCTTTATTATTAGTATATAATTAATAACAATTATAATGCACTTATAAACAAACTCTTAAACTTTTATAATAAATGTAAGAAGAGGTTTGTATATATATATATATATATATATATATATATATATATATATATATATATATATATATATATATATATATATATATATATATATATATATATATATATATATATATATATATATATATATATATATATATATATATATATATATATATATATATATATATATCATATATATAATATAGTAATATTTTACACTTACAATAACTTTAATATTGGGATACAGAGATTTTACTGCGAGAGAAACTCCTGCAATAAGTCCTCCACCTCCTACAGGTATAACAACGGCGTCGATATTTTTAACTTGTTCAACGATCTCAAGACCCATGGTACCTTGACCAGCAAGAATATCTGGATGATCATACCTGAACGATATTATATATATATATATATATATATATATATATATATATATATATATATATATATATATATATATATATATATATATATATATATATATATATATATATATATATATATATATATATATATATAATATATATATATATATATATATATTTTATATGGAATTTTGAAATAAATAAAAATAAATTAAAAAAATAATTTTTTTTTTATTCAAGACAACCAATAGTACAAAGTTTGTCACTGACAAATTGTACATCCACCATTTATATGTTGAAGATGACATCTTGCATAGGTGGCCTCCAGCTCTGTTCAGATATTCCTGCAGCCTGCAGCTATTTCGCTAAACGATAACACAAGACCCAATCAGAAACCTTGTTTCTGTGTAACAGACGTTTCGTGTAGCCGAGTAAAATTTTGCTAAGCAAAATTTGGTTTATTAAAAATCTCATTCAGGTGCACAGAAAATCAAATTTTTTCCAATGAAGAAATTTCAGCAGTGAGATTCACTTTGATGACGAACATATTTTCTTCAAAAAAAAATTTTTAATTGACGAAATTTTCTACTTCAAATTTTGAAATATTAAAAATGTTTTTTTTTTTTTATTTTTTTTAGTTGAGGAAAATTTTTTTCTCGTTCACAGAAGAACCAAAAAAATCGTCTGATTATGAAAATAAAACCATTAATTTTAGAAATCATTGCAAACTTTTTAAAAATATTTCAAAATTTGAAGTAGAAAATTTCGTCCATTGAAGAAAATTTGGAAGAAAATTCATTTGTCACAAAAGTGACTCTCACTGCTGAAAATTCTTCATTTGAAGAAATTTTGATTCTCTGCGATGGAAGTGAGCTTTATCCAGGATCCACAGATTGTGAAGGAAATCATTGTTCTTCTCTGTCACTTCTATCATTCCTCACAGAATTATCTCTGCATCTGGTGATCATTTAGTTAGAATTTATGAACTACTTGTAATTTATAAGAATGGAACTTCTTTGACATAATTCTTTGAACAATGAAATTTAAATTTACTGCATCACATTGAACTGAACATTATGAGCTTCTTACTATAGCAGCTCTAACGGCCTCGATATTGTCCACCGTTAGAGCAGTCCTCACACTACCACTCATACTCTTACAGATTTCTTTTTAAAGGTCGAACCTGTTTTCTGAACATTCTGTATTCGTGTATTTAATTGCATAACCGTTATAAATTGAAGTAAATGCAAAATATTCTACACGTAGCCTCAGTACAGTCTTTTCAACTTAATTAAAAATGAAATAAACTTTCACAGAGCCAACGAATTTTATAAATTACCCATTGTAAATGTCTGTTTTTCAAAATAATCGCGTGCAACTTCTATAACAATATTAGAAAAAAATACACCCCCACCCCAAATTTAAGTACTGCCACAACAATTACAAATTAAAGATATTACCCATAAGTGGAGTTTTCATTGCTAACCACATAGCCTGGTGTAAAGCTTATTCAACAAATCGAAATGGAAAACACATTCTCAATGAACTCGGAAATATAAGCAATCTAAAGTATAGAAACTGTAAACATGTATCACTCAAATCTAACCAAATACCTTAGATCAAGACCTAACACTCTCGTCACCATCATTATACCCAAACCTAACATGGAACACGAAACAGACTTAAATTCGGATCACCTCTCCATAATAATCTCAGGCACAACTATCCAACTAAATCTTTCTATTAACAGCTTAGTACCATGGCCCAGTCCATTTAAACTTTTAAAAATCTCCAAAAACTCCAAAATTTATTGTAGTTTCCGGCAATATAACCGGCTGCGTTAATACTACGAAAGCTCAACATTTCTTAGAAGAAAATGTTCTCTCACCAAACAATCACCATGACAAGTTAAACACAGCTTTACTCCAACACTCTTAAGCCTAAACAATATACACTGTCACAACAGTTTAAGAACCTTACGAGAAGATTTATAAGATCCC
>SEYY01000614.1:85148-90148 GCA_009176605.1 Armadillidium nasatum
GGTCACTTCCGGGGCGAGCTTCATCAGTTATAATTTCTTGGTTACTTACTTTCGATTCAGATTTTTCATCCATTTTAATTTCTTCTGATACCTCTTCAGATTTAATTTCGCTTGATATTCCTTGTTGAATTTCACTCATTTTAGAATCAAATTTCACTTCACTACTTCCTGTAGAAGAATGAACACTAGTAACTGAAACTGTATTTAAAATTGATGGGATGATTTGTTGTGAATCTTTTTGTTTTAAATTTTTATCTTTATCTAACGGAAGAGGACGTGGAACAGAAGGTGGAAGCGGGGGAGGGCTAGGGGCAATTTTAGCACTTGACATCACAGATTCTGTTTTTACTGCATCATTATTTTCACTCGTACACGTAACAGAATGTTTTGAACCTGACTCGGTTAGAGTTACATATTCACTGAGTGTATGAGACACTGAAGAGGTCTGTTTTTGCAGCTGCTCTTGTTGTAGTTGTTGTTGTTGAAACTGCTGTTCCTGCTGTTGCAGTTGTTGTTGTTGTAGCTGTTGCTGCTGCTGCAGTTGTTGTTGTAGCTGCTGCTGTTCCTGCTGTTGCAGCTGTTGTTGTTGTAGCTTCTGTTCCTGTTGTTTCTGTTGTAGCTTCTGCTGGTGTTGCAGTTGTTGTTGTAGTTGCTGCTGTTCCTGCTGTTGCAGTTGTTGTTGTTGTAGCTGTTGCTGTTGTTGCAGTTGTTGTTGATGCAACTGCTGCTTCTCTCCTTGCAGTTGTTGTTGTTGAAGCAGCTGCTGCTGCTGTTGTTGCAGCTTCTGCCCTTGTTGATTTTGTTCAGTTACAGGAATTGTTTTTGATTTTAAATTCAGAAAGGCAGGAGATTGTGTATTACTTAATTGTCTTTTCTTTAACTGTGGGGATCTCCAAGGAATTTCTTCTTGTTTTGTAGTATGTAAAGCACCTTTTGATTCTGTGGTTGATAATTGTTGTTGATGTTGAAGTGTAGTATCATGGTGCCCTTGCTGATGTTGAAGATCCTGAAAAATCTCTTTTTGTATTGCTTGATTTTGAACGCTACTTCCTTCTTTTTCTAATATATTAGACTGCTGTGTTTTCTGTTCTTCTTTTATAACTGAACTTGATGTTAATAGTTTCTCTTCAATTTTTTTCTCTTTAAGTTCTGTGCTGGTCTTCGACTCAGAAGCCATACTAACAAAGTCTTTCTTTGACGAAGCAGGAGTGTCATATTTGGCAATCGTTTCTGATGCCTTAGCTCTTCGCCACGGTGGAGATGACTGAACGGTATTACCAGACATTTTTCTTTCTGCACTTGATTTAAAAGAGGTTTCTTCTGAATAACTTTTCGATTCGAAACTTTCGACAGTCGATGATGAACTGATTTTTACGTTTGATTTCTGAACAGTCGTTGAATATGACTGACCATCGGAATACGTCAAGAAATGTATTGACGGATTGTTGGAAGCCTGCCCATTAGGCTTTCCTTCATTCGTTTGTATATTTGGATCATCTGTCTGTTTTTCCCTCATTTTTGATTCTGACCCACTAGCATACTTTTGTTGCATATTTATATTGTAATCAATGTTTTCGCTTTCCTTAGATATAAATTTGTCTTTACTCGAGTCAGAACTACCACACAAGTTATCATTTGAATCCTTAACTTGCTTTCTTTTCGATAAAGGTGATCGCCATGGAGCTGTAGTATCCTGTTGATTGTTTTCTTTAGATTCTACCCTTTCTGGAGGAGCTTTTCTTTTAGATAAGGGAGATCTCCAGGGGGCCTCTTCAAATGATGAGTCATTTCCTTTATCAGTTGCATCAGTTTGAGTTTTTGGTTTACGTTTTTTAAATACTAAAGGGCTAGTGGTAGGAGAAGGACGATTAAAATGCACTGGATTAGGAGTAGGTTCCTGTAATTGCTTTATTGTGTTTGAAGCATTATGCCTAGAGGAAATTGGCGACCGTTTTATGAATGAAGGAAGGCTCTTATCTTGTTTGACAGAGGAAGATGAATCAGTTTGTACTGCATTTTTATCACTACTTTTCTTGAATAAAGAAAACATTTCAATTTTATTTCAACTAAGTCCTTTAATTTATAATTATTATTATTATTATTATTATTATTATTATTATTATTATTATTATTATTATTATTATTATTATTATTATTATTATTATTACTAATAGTCTCTTTCTTTAGAATAACAAAGGACTAAACTGCGTAAAAAGAAAGTTTTATTTTGTTAGATATTTTTGATTCCATGAATATTACTTCATTCAAGTTCGTATGTTTATAATGTTAAAGTATTGATTGCAATGCCAAAATATCAAATTCAATTTCATCTACTTAGAGTAATTTTAAAATCGGTATCATAAAGTAGTAAAATGAAAGATTATTAATTTTTCGTATAAAAAAAAGAAAAGAAGTTCAAAACCATTTTTGTTTACTAAAATAAATAAATAGATATATTTTTACACTTAAACAGTAATAATTCAAAAATATTTTAAATATTTTTAAGTAATTTACAAGATAAAAAATATTTTTTACTTTATTTTAAATTAAATATACTAGGGATTGGGAACTTTAAAAGCAATTTAGTATTAGTTATTTTTTGAAAAAAAAATCTTTATGCTTATTATATTAAAAAAAATTATTTAAAATATCAATATTAATATAAAAATATTTTTCCGATCACGAATTAATAACATTCTAAAAATACTTTTAAAAAATTAAATGTATATTTCTTATTTTCTCTATTTTCACAAAACCAGTTACAAAAGTACAAAACAGCGCTATCGTCTTCTAATACTTTAACTAATCACATTAAAATAAAAAAAATATAAAAAAAAAAAAAATAAAACTAAAAGTATTTAAATACTAAAAAAAAATACAAATGCGATCTACACTGAAATTTTTAAAATAATAATAATAATAACCGTAAAATTATATCAAACGTCAATGCTTTTTTACACGCCGCATTTAACTATTGGGTTAATCTAAATGAAGCTTCTCACAACATTGCCAGAAGCAGACTCGAGCAAAACTGACAAGGGAACATCTTTGCTATAATTACCGTTCGCCTCACAGACAGGACAATAATTTATGAGCAGAAACTTTGCATTGCTAAATCAGAGGATTGATTGAGTGATTCCTTAAATTTTTCGGTTGTTATTTGTCAAAAAACCTTTAAGAAAATTTGTTTATTTATTTAAACATATGGTTGTTCATATGTCCACACATACACACACACAAATATATATATATATATATATATATATATATATATATATATATATATATATATATATATATATATATATATATATATATATATATATATATATATATATATATATATATATATATATATATATATATATATATATATATATATATATATAATATATATATATATATATATATATATATATATATATATATATATATTATATATATATATATATATATATATATATATATATATATATATATATATATATATATATATATATATATATATATATATATATATATATATATATATATATATATATATATATATATATATATATATATATATATATATATATATATATATATATATATATATATATATATATATATATATATATATATATATATATATATATATATATATATATATATATATATATATATATATATATATATATATATATATATATATATATATATATATATATATATATATATATATATATATATATATATATATATATATATATATATATATATATATAATATATATATATATAATATATAATAATAAATAATAATAATAATAATAATAATAATAATAATAATAATAATAATAATAATAATAATAATAATAATAATAATAATAATAATAATAATAATAATAATAATAATAATAATAATAATAATAATAATAATAATAATAATAATAATAATAATTAATAATTAATAATAATAATAATAATAATAATAATAATAATAATAATAATAATAATAATAATAATAATAATAATAATAATAATAATAATAATAATAATAATTTATCAAAATACGAATGGCAGATGAGAGACTTCAAAAGAAAGTAAACATTATTAAAGACTCGAGATAAATTATCTTTGATACAGTTGAGGAATGATGAAAGAGGCTCCAAATTATTTACTCTTAAATAAATACTTTAATGTAATGAGCAATGATAAAAAAGAAAGAGTTTTTAAGTGAATAATTCAGTAATCTTATAATCCACATTTAAGAATTCAAAATGTTAGTTTAAAATAAAATAAAAATTCCACTTTATTAATATCTTTCTATTATTATTATCATATTTATCATATTTATTATTATTATTATTATTATTATTATTATTATTATTATTATTATTATTATTATTATTATTATTAATGTTATTATAATTATTATTATTATTATTATTATTATTATTATTATTATTATTATTATTATTATTATTATTATTATTATTATTATTATTATTATTATTTTATTATTATTATTATTTATAAAATATATTATTATTTTATTAATAATATTATTATTATAATTATTATTATTATTATTATTATTATTATTATATTATTATTATTATTATTATTATTATTATTATTATTATTATTATTATTATTATTATTATTATTATTATTATTATTATTATTATTATTATTTTTTTTTTTTCCTTTGATGATATTTCCAAAAAAAGTTAGTTTGTTTTAGTTTTGTAGATTTGTCAGTGTATGTTTAACATATGTTTAACATTTCTTTCCTATTCGATTGATATTTTCACACGACTTTTCTTATTACCATATTAATATTTTTGGCTTCTATTTCTATTTAGAATGAGTCTTTCCGTTTATTTAAACTTTATCTTTTCAAAGGTGTTCAAAAGTCTTATTTTTGTTTATTTTTGATAGCTTTGCCCACAAATTTATCTTAAAGCTTTAACTTTATTATTATTATTATTATCATTAGTATTATTATTATTATTA
>SEYY01000614.1:95148-98485 GCA_009176605.1 Armadillidium nasatum
GAGAGTTGGGGAGAGCTAAAATGTTGATAAGTCGAAAAGGATAGACTCCATCTTTTCTAGGAGGGCTGAATGAGTGAAACCAACCCAGATGTGTGAAGCATGCTCAATACAGGGGCGGACAACATACCTATAAAGAGCAAGCAACTGCGGTGGAGTGAAGAAATTAGTAAGGATCCTCAAAATTGGAATATTGTTTAGGAAGAGAAGCAATAGGATCCTTCCAAGAAAGATGACGAGAAAAAGAAACATATAGAATATTAAGAACAGATGAAGGGTTGAGTTGTGCATTTTAGAAGATGTCATAGTTGCATGGAAAGTTATATTTAGTAGAAAAATAAAGAAATTAAGTTTTTGATGCATTGAAAGCAACCATGTTTTCTTTTCCCCAATCTGAAATACGAGAAAGATCAAAGGTTAGTTGCTCCAAAGCCACCCTGCTTGCATCAATTAACTGTTGTTGGGGGGGCGTCTTTCAAACTGAAAGGAGTAATGAAAAGTGGAGTCATCGACATAGAAGTAGATAGGCGACGAAGCAATAGAAAGAATTTCATTAATGAAAAGTAGAAAAAGTGTTGGGAAAAGTCATATCCCTAAGGAACATCAGTATTAATAGATGTAAAGGAAGAACAGTTACCATCTACAACTGCTGCTATTGAACTATAGGAAAGGAAATCAGAGAAGAGAACACAGAGAGAAGGATTGATTCTGAAAGAAGGAAGTTTAGATATCAAAACTTGTGCCAGGCTCTATCGAAAGCTTTCGATATATATTGTGCTACAGTGAAAGATTCAAGATTCACTGAAGTCACGAAGAACCAAGAGTCAGAGAGAAGAGAAAGAAGATCACCAGCAGAATTCTTTTTACGTAAACCATGAGATGAAATTAGAAGAATTGAGATGTTTCCAAATCTACCTGTTAAGGATAGATTCGAAAACTTTGGAGAGAACGAAGGTTAAAGAAATTGGACGGTAGTTAGAGGGTTGAGATGGGTCCCCCTTTTTCGGCACAGGCTGAATCCCGTTTCCAGCAAGAAGGGAAGGTGAAAGTAGAAAGACAAAAACGAAATAATTTACCATGGCAAAGTGCAACTCAGAAGCACAAATTTTGAGAACCGCAGGAGGGATACCATCAATTCTTTTCGACTTCTTAGTTTTAAATTTATAGAGAGTAGAAATAACATCTTTAGAAGAAACTGAAATATTAGGCATAAATGAGTTGGAGGTGTCGAAGTAGGAGGTAAAGCTACTATTTATTTATCATTTTTTATTTATTTGCTGAATGGCACGAAAACAATATGAATGAACCATGGATTTTGATTCAAAATAAATGACTTATGATAGTTCAAGAAGGATTGAACCTAGTCTTCTCATCAGCGATTATGACTTCACCTTTATAGCAAACACCTATGACTTCCCAAAGTCAACACAACATCACAACAGGGAAAATTGGCTTAGGACAGAAAACATTAGAATTACAATGACGAAATTACAACGAGAATAGCATTGGTTAAGAAAAGGTTTGAAAGGTATTCAAGACTTAGTTCGGAAGATCCTAAAATATATATAGGCTCTTTGATAATAATAATAATAATAATAATAATAATAATAATAATAATAATAATAATAATAATAATAATAATAATAATAATAATAATAATAATAATAATAATAATAATAATAATAATAATAATAATAATTTATACAGTGTTTCGCTGAGAGTTCTGAAAGTTTCAGCCTCCTCCCCCCCCCCCTCTCCTCAAGTATTATGAGAAGAGCTCAACTACTCACTGTGTTGTTTATTGAAATCTCCTAAATATAGGATTTAAGCCTTTATATGTGGTGCAATTGTCTTGAGAAAAGAAATATCATTTTCATACGAGATCGGAAAAAAAATTGTTGTTAGGAGAACAGTAGACAAAGAACATGTGCATTATATAGATCATCTACTTCAAAGTTTCTAGGTTTTAGAAATACGTTTGAGGAGTTTTAATGTTAATAAAAACATAAATTATCAGTAATTTGTTGTTTAATGTTATTTAGATTTTTTTTTTTTTTTTTTTTTTTTAGCCACAGAGACCAGAGGGTTGGATTAGAGTTTGAGAAGGGATACTTCAAGAATTCGGAACCAGCATATATGTTACGGGCATTGATAAAGCATATAGAAATACATTTAAGATATATAATGTATATATAGATATATACTATATATATATATATATAATATATATATATATATATAATATATAATATATATATATATATATATATATAATATTATATATAATAATATATATATATATAATATATATATATATATATATATATATATATATATATATATATATATATATATATATATATATATATATATATATATATATATATATATATATATATATATATATATATATATATATATATATATATATATATATATATTATATATATATATATATATATATATATATAGTATATATATATATATATAATATATATATTATATATATATATATATATATATATATATATATATATATATATATATATATATATATATATATATATATATATTATATATATATATATATATATATATATATATATATATATATATATATATATATATATATATATATATATATATATATATATATATATATATATATATATATATATATATATATATATATAATATATATATATATATATATTATATTTCTATCAGACATTTCTTTTACAATTCCTTGAAAAAATAAAATAAAACAGAATCGCGATTTAAAATAAAATGTAAATGCTCCCCATATAACTAATAATAGATTTGGCACAAAGATTTCTACAGTATGTGGACACCAAACATAGATTCAATTCGCTCACGGTCAATTCTAAGTGAAACAGGTATGTGTGTTTTGCTGTTTATGCAAACTCTCTCTTTTCTCTCTCTCTCTCTCTCTCTCTCTCTCTCCTCTCTCTCCTCTCTCTCCCTCTCTCTCTCTCTCATATATATATATATATATATATAATATATATATATATATATATATATATATATATATATATATTATATATATGATATATATATATATATATATATATATATATATGAACTTGGGTTGTGTTCTTCTTAAAAGGCAAAGCAGGGTTAATAGGTTTATTAAAGAAAATCAGAAGTAGGGAAATGATATGGTAATGTGAGACAACAAAAAATATAGCTCTTATGATACTAAAATAATGTTTTGAAAAAATTTTCTTTTACACAATTTGCAAATGTGAAATGCCATTGCTCGTAGTTTATTTAAGAAGATGGGAAATAATCCTGGCACGCAGGACGGGGCCCCGAA
>SEYY01000615.1:0-22500 GCA_009176605.1 Armadillidium nasatum
TATATATATATATATAATATATATATATATATATATATATATATATATATATATATATATATATATATATATATATATATATATATATATATATATATATTATATATATATATATATTATATATATATATATATATATATATATATATATATATAATATATATATATATATATATATAATATATATATATATGGTATGTATTCAAGATGGAAGGAAACTCGGATAATGAGGGAAGGGTTAGCAGGGCTAGCAACCTTGTTCTTCAGTTGCATTGCTTACAAAACTCCAGACACCATTGGAAACAAAGCTTCGAGTAGAAAAATCTGGGAGAAAGTGTTTAGAGGTTTGATGGAAGACGATGATAGTTCCACTGAAATAGTGAAAACCATACCAGGGAGTGTAAATAAGACTCAAGGACTAGAATTGAAACCAACAAGCTGAGAAAGAAATTATTTTAGAGGAGTTTTGGAGAGGAATTTTTTGAGAGCAGATAGGAAAAAGATGCTGGTCCCAATATCAGTGTGAAGACTATCTGGGAGAGGATATATATATATATATATATATATATATATATATATATATATATATATATATATATATATATATATATATATGCTCAGAAAATAGTGAAAAAATATTTAATATATTATATACGATTGAAATTTTAACATGTCAAAAAATATTTTTGATTATTTTTCTCACGATGCATAGCATACCTCTGTGTCTTCTCTCTCTCTCTCTCTCTCTCTCTCTCTCTCTCTCTCTCTCTCTCTCTCTCTCTCTCTCTCTCCTTTTCTTTTTATATGCGACAAACAATTTGCTCTAAAGAAAGAAGACACACAAATAGGATTGTTTTTCTAGACACGAAACTAAACAAGTATTTTAAAAGGAAATTAAAAAAAAACTATTAAAAGAATATATATATATATATATATATATATATATATATAATATATATATATATATATATATATATATATATATATATATATATATATATATATATATATATATAAGTGCGTGTGTGTTTCGGTGTGTGAGCTTAATTAGGGAGCACGAAAAAAAACTGTGGTGGATTTCCCTAATTCTATTGTTTGAGATTTTGAAAATTTTTCTAACAGATGTCGTTCTATGTATTTTAGCTCCTTATTTTTCTCTTCCTCAACCCTTAATTATCTCTTTAATTCATGTCGCATATTTATTTGCCTAATTTAAGTTTAAAAAATGAATTTAATTGGTTTGGTCATTTTTTAAAAATTTATTTAAACTATATTAAAATCAGTGTATGTTTTCATAATTTAGAAAGGTTCTAAACTTGTATCTGGATTTCTTTTTCTTTTTGTCTGCTAAATTATAACTTTATTAATGTCTCCTGCGCCTCCTTCTACGTAAGAGATACTTAACAAGCGCTCGAGGAAATTAGTCTCTAAGATTCGAGTTCCTTCGAATGGCCTGCAGCAGTTTTTCTTATCAAAATATTCGATTTTATACTGAAGGAATCGCGGCATGAAATTGGGAGTAGATGAGGCGGGGCGGGACATTAGTGGGTATTTATTCTTTCCGTGACCTTCGACAGGCTGTTCGAAGGACACTGTGTACCCTTTGGGTCTCCTACAGGGACGAATGCTTAGGTATACGGAAGAATCACTTCTTTGAAATTAACTTTGCGGCTTTGTGTTTAAAAATAATAATGGTTGTGTCGGTTTCAATGCTATATGCAATTAATAAATTGTATATATATATATATATATATATATATATATATATATATATATATATATATATATATATATATATATATATATATATATATATATATATATATATATATATATATATATATATATATATATATATATATATATATATATATATATATATATATATATATATATATATATATATATATATATATATATATATATATATATATATATATATATATATATATATATATATATATATATATATATATATATATATATATATATATATATATATATATATATATATATATATATATATATATATATATATATATATATATATATATATATATATATATATATATATATATATATATATATATATATATATATATATATATATATATATATATATATATATATATATATATATATTACTCACACAATTCTTCCCACAATCGTGGGGTGGTTGTCTACCTCAAGCCACATCCATTCCACAAACACTCACTCCCTCTCCCAATCTTTTCCACTCACTCCTTTCCTTCGTCATCTGCATACCCTCCTTCCAGCTCTTCCCTATATATATTATATATATATATATATATATATATATATATATATATATATATATATATATATATATATATATATATATCTTTCTACTCGACACAATCTTCCACACAACTATGACATCTTCTTCGAAAGCACTCAACTCAAACCTTCATCTGCTCTCAATATTCTCGGTGTTTCTTTTTCTCGTGATCTTTCTTGGAAAGATCACATTACTCTCTTTCTAAACAAGCTTCTAAGAGGTTGGGTGTTCTGTGGCGCCTTCGTATTTTTTTTACGCCACCCCAGTTTCTTGCTCTGTATAGGGGTGTTGTTCGCCCCTGTATGGAGTACGCCTCGCATATCTGGGGTGGGTCCACACATACAGCTCATCTTGAAAAGGTGGAGTCTAGGGCTTTTCGTCTTATCAACTCTCCTGCTCTTACTAACTCTCTCTGTAATCTCTTTCTTCCCGTCGAATTGTTGCGTCACTCTCTCTATACTATCGCTATTACAACGGACATTGCTCTTCCGAACTCTCTCGTCGCATACCTCCTCCACTGAGAAGGGCTCGTGCGACACGTCTTTCTACACAGTCTCATCCTTTCTCTGTCCAACTCTCCGACCCCAGACTTAACCGCTATGCTCAATCTTACATGTACTCTACTGGTAAAGTCTGGAACACACTCCCTTTATCTGTTTTCCCAACTTCCTTTGACTTGCACACTTTTAAACGCCGTGTATCGGGTCACGTCGGCCATTAGCGACCCCGAATCCGATTGCTTCCCAACTCCGGTGGATATTGGTAGGCCTTGGGCCTTTGCCCACCGGAAGAGACATAAAAAAAAAAAAAATATATATATATATATATATATATATATATATATATATATATATATATATATATATATATATATATATATATATATGCGTATGTGTGTGTATGTGTGTATTTTCATTTGTGTGTACGTACGTTAGGAAGTTATTTATTGTCAATAAAATCTGGGCTCAAATTTGACTAATGATTTTTATTGACTTTGTGAAAGGGAAAAATTTATTTATATATATATATATATATATATATATATATATATATATATATATATATATATATATATATATATATATATATATATATATATATATATATATATATATATATATATAATTTAAAATACATTTTATCGGCACAGGTTTGTGTATAAAGGTTAAGATTATTTTGCTTAATTTTACTCGTATTAAATAATAATAATAATAATAATAATAATAATAATAATAATAATAATAATAATAATAATAGTACTTCTAGTAATTCTAATAATAATAATAAAAATAATAATAATAATAATAATAATAATAATAATGATAATAATAATAATAATAATAATAATAATAATAATAACATTAACGATTATTCAGTAAAAATATTTTACAAATTCAATAGATTTTAATTAAAGTATTGTTACAAAAAATCCTGACATTGAATGGACTTTGTCACGATTACGTCGTATGAACTTATAATTATAATATATATATATATATATATATATATATATATATATATATATATATATATATATATATATATATATATATATATATATATATATATATATATATATATATATATATATATATATATATATATAATTCTCAGCAAAATTTACACACTACCTACAAAATCGGTAATCGGTGGGGCCGGCGACCACTTAGGCCATTGTTTGTGTGTATTCGTATGTGCGTGAACGCATGTTTACCCACACATTGAAGATTTGTAGCGCTGCGATATCGACGATATACGGAAAAAGGTTGAGCCAACCAACAAGGCATGCCATGTGCGCAACCACAAAGCATGTCATGTGCAACAACGGTCGTTCAAGACAAATATCTATCGCTAAGGGCATGCCGTGATCGCCATGCCTCACCACGTTACCATGAGACCCAGTTACAGATTATGCATGTTACCTTTAGAGCATGAATATCATTCGCCGAAGCCTCGCAGATCATGGGTACTGCCCACGGAGGGCAGCTAGAGGCCCTCCCCCTTTCAACAAGGACCCCATTGAGCGAGGTTGCTCTTTGCTCGCCAGCACCTGCGTTGTCAACTGGAAGATTGGGCACATGTTCTCTTTACGAACGAGCTCCCCTTCAATCTGTACAACTCCGACAGACGTTCCTGAGTCTACCCGTGACGTAATGAGCGATTCGCTGCATGAATTATGTTCCAGTTATCACCCTACGGTGGTGAGACGATAATGGTGTAAGGAGGAATATCTTACACAGCGCGTACAGAGTTACACCTGTTTGATGGAGGGTCCCTAAAAGGCCCACGATACATCACAAATATACTGAAGCTATATGTCCTTCCTTTTGCCCCTTACGTCGGTGAAACCATTGTCCTCAAGTAGACAATGCCCAGCCACACGCTGCAAGGTGTGTTTCCGACTACCTCCAGACGGCCCGGATTCGAACGTTGGACTGGCTCG
This sequence comes from Armadillidium nasatum, assembly GCA_009176605.1. Classification (NCBI taxonomy): domain Eukaryota; kingdom Metazoa; phylum Arthropoda; class Malacostraca; order Isopoda; family Armadillidiidae; genus Armadillidium; species Armadillidium nasatum. Next base: position 4,742 of record SEYY01000615.1, read on the forward strand.
CGTAGAATCCGGAATTCAACCCCATAGAGCATGTCTGAGACATACTGAAAAGGCGACTGCGACGGCTAGAACATCCGTCACAAAGTCTCATTGACCTGCGCGAAACGTTTTCACGCTTATGGGAGGAACTTCCACAGGACGCCATACAGGACATCATCTCCAGCATACATCGACAATGTCAAGCTGTCATCCAGGAGAGGTCACAAAAGGTACTGAGGGACACAGGACACAAGTACGGAGGCACCCAGGACACAGTTATCACTTAGTAGTATTGCTCCATTGACATGTGGGCTTCAACGGCCCGTCATAAAATTCCCTCCTATATGTATAACCATGTTCTTTATTTTAACATGTATGCTTCACCAATGTTCCTTCGTTCCATTGAGGCATAAGTTTTCCTGAGTAGCATATATATATATATATATATATATATATATATATATATATATATATATATATATATATATATATATATATATATATATATATATATATATATATATATATATATATATATAAAGATAGAGAGAGAGAGAGAGAGAGAGAGGAAGTGATGCAACCGGTTTTTATGAAATCTATTTTTTCAAAGGAATTTAATTATTTCTATGCAAAAAACTAAGAAGAAGGAAAAAAAATCTTTCCCACCTCCCTAAATAAAACACATAGATGAAAACTCTACGATGTGTCAATATTTAAAATTCACATATTAAGAGTTACTGTCGTCTACTACTGGAAATTTAGTTAGTCATTTTGTCAATTTTTGATGTGACCAATTTGACCACATAAAAAATAAGTTTAAATGTTCATACATGTTAAAGCCCTGAATAAAATGAAGAAAGTAATGAGAAATTAATGAGACTAAAAAAAAAAAAAAATAAAAAAAAAAAAAATTTATTATAATTTTAGAACAAAAAGATTTTTTTTTTTTTTTTTTATAATATATATATATATTATATATATATATATATATATATATATATATATATATATATATATATATATATATATATATATATATATATATATATATATATATATATATATATATATATATATATATATATATATATATAATATATATATATATATATATATATAAAACTACGTAAACAATCGGTTATCTATCTTTTTTAAGCCGTTCTCCAAATATTTTAAGTACCTTAATATGTTATTCTTATGACCAGAGTGCGATGAACTCTCTCTCTCTCTCTCTCTCTCTCTCTCTCTCTCTCTCTCTCTCTGTATTTTTTCGTTTGATGGAGTTTATTTCACTTTGCAATGTTGCTAGGCAACCGAGATTTTATTTTGAAATTAAAAAAATTTACTTCTCGCTATTTTTTTTTCTTTTTGTTTAGTATTTTCAATTTTTTTATTATTGTTTTACTTTTATTTTATTTTTTTTAGAAGTTTATGCATAGTTGCAAAAAAAAAAAAAAATTATATATATATATATATATATATATATATATATATATATATATATATATATATATATATATATATATATATATATATATATATATATATATATATATATATATATATATATATATATATATAGTCTAATTAATCTCTCTGGCTTCCTGTTCTTCTTTAATTCAACCCTGGACCACTCGGGTAATCCTCCTCCTACTTTCCTCTCAGAAATAATCAAATCTAATATGATCAATCATCTAATTGATTTAAGCAATCCCTTAAATTAATTAATTTAAAAAAGACCAAATGTAGGGATATAAGATAACGTATGAGTCAAACGAAGATTTTTAAAAGGACTTTGTCGGCATCCATGATTAAAAACATTGGAACCAATGAAATTTTGAATAAATTCGAAATAATTAATTCGCTTCATTTAAAATAAGTTAATGATCCGATAATTCTAATATAATTATGCATAATAATTTGCAAAGAAATCTATCTTAATAATAATATTTACGAAATTTATTTATTCGAAAAGAAAGCCTTGGTCTAACTCCTCATGTTTCTTTCCATTATATGACCATTCAGAATTGCTGCAACGAAAATTGAAGATAGAAATTTCTATCTTCAATTTTCGCTGCAGGGAGCAGAAAATTACTGCAGCAAAATCCGTAAGACACGATTTATGGAACACTTCGCTTTAGCAATCGTCAAAATCTTTAAATAACCTTTGACCGTGGAACACCCCCTAAGTTTTAGTGGATCTTCAATTAGAGTTTCAAATTTGTTTTGTAGATCGACTTGTCGAGGAAGGGTATTTATTTCTATTATGTGGTAAAGAAATTATTCTCTCTCTCACTCTCTCTCTCTCTTTCTTTCTTTAATTCTCTTAATGTAAAGATATTAATATGTACATTTCTCTCTCTCTCTCTCTCTCTCTCTCTCTCTCTCTCTCTCTCTCTCTCTCTCTCTCTCTCTCTCTCTCTCTTTCTCTCTCTCTCAAATCCCATCCTTTCCCCTGATTAGAAATGTTTTGAGTTTGGAGACGTAAGAAGGGGAGATACCTCTTCTATAGGTAAAGAAGTTGAGGAATCAGAAATTAATGATGTGAAAGAGGGTCCTCAAAGGGTACCTTTAACCCTTCCGAATCATTTTACATATCTAGTAACCGTTTCCTTGTACAGGAAAATATATTGAAGGGGAATTTTAAGAATGCATTTTCCATTAACTTTTATTTTTATTTTTTTAGGTGAAGTCAGAGTTCTTTGATCTTTCATTGAATAAAATAAAGGAGATAGTTTTACAGAATATTATTATTATTATTATTATTATTATTATTATTATTATTATTATTATTATTATTATTATTATTATTATTATTATTATTATTATTATTATTATTTTTTTTTATCATTATTATTATTATTATTAGTAGTAGTAGTAGTAGTAGTATTACTATTTTTATTAGTAATAGTAGTAGTATTAACAGATGTGTAAGAATTATGCTCATTAAATTACAATCCTATTAATGAAGGATGTATATTTAATAATGGAAAAAAAATAATTGTTTAGTTTTCTGAATATTTTCGCTTGTACAGAGGACGCATTATAAAGAGTAAGATTCACACACAATAACAGACAACATCCAATACAGAATCTGAAGTTGTGTTAAGAAATTGTGAAATTGTTAGTAATCCTGTCATGAAAATGTGATAGTGACAAAGAGGACTCTTCCAGGAAAGTTTATGGTAATATGAAACATCAGTTCAAATATGAAAATAAAAAAATATTTAAAACATGATTTTTTTTGATAGTGACAAAGAAGAACTCTTCCAAGAATGGTTATGGCAATAAGAAACATTCAATGCAAATAGGAAAATAACAAACTTAAAGTGACGATTTGATAGTGAAAAAGAAGACACTTCCAAGAGAGGTTATGGTAATAAGAAACATCAATGCAAATAGGAAAATAACAAACTTAAAGTGACGATTTGATAGTGAAAAAGAAGACACTTCCAAGAGAGGTTATGGTAATAAGAAACATCAATGCAAATAGGAAAATAACAAACTTAAAGTGACGATTTGATAGTGAAAAAGAAGACACTTCCAAGAGAGGTTATGGTAATAAGAAACATCAATGCAAATAAGAAAATAGGAGTTAAACGTTCTTGATGAATGTGTTGTTGTGAGGAAAGAATAAGAATATTAAAAATTATGAAGAATTATAAAATTATAAAATAAATTACAAAGAATAAGATTCACAGATCCCCGAAGTGGGATAAACATTTTTCGGAGTGAAAATAAGCCAATTATTAGAATTTTAAAATAACTAAAATTTTTGGGAAAAACTATAACTATTATATATATATATATATATATATATATATATATATATATATATATATATATATATATATATATATATATATATATATATATATATATATATATATATATATATATATATATATATATATACCTCACCTCTGGTGGGCAAAGACCAGAGGCCTAATAAAAATTCCACCAAAGTAAGGAGGAAAGTCGGAAACCTGGTCAAATTAAAGGTCGACATGACTTGATACACGTTGTTTGAAGGTCTGTAAGTCATAGGAAGTTGGAAAATTGATGAGGGAATATGTTCCAGACTTTACCAGTAGAGTACATGTAAGTTTGAGCATAGCGCTTAAGTCTGGGGTCAGAGAGTTGGACAGAGAAAGGATGAGACTGCGTAGAAAGGCGTGTCACCCGGGCTCTTCTCAATGAAGGAGGTATGCGACGAGAGAGTTCAGAAGAGCAGTGTCCGTTGTAATAGCGATATTATAGAGAGACTGACGCAACAATTCGACGGGCAGAAAGAGGTTATAGTGAATTAGTGAGAACAGGAGAGTTGATAAGACGAAAATCCTAGACTCCACCTTTTCAAGGAGAGCTGTATGAGTGGAATCACCCCATATGTGTTAAGCAACAGAGAGAAGGTCATTAATGAAGAGCAGAAAAAGTATTGTGGATAGGACGGATCCTTGAGGAACACCACTATTAAAAGATTTAAAGGAAGAACGATTACCGTCTTCGACAAGTGCTATAGAACGACCGGAAAGGAAATCAGAGAGAAGGATAGATTCCGAAAAAGGGAACTTTAAAAATCAAAGCTTTGTGTCAGACTCTATCGAAAGCTTTCGATATGTCCAGCGTGACAGCATAAGATCCACTGAAATGCCGTAGAGCGGAAGAACAAAAGTTAGAGAGAAGGGAATGGAGATCACCAGCAGAGCGTTTCTTACGAAAGCCATACTGGCGATCATAGATAAGATCAGAATAATTGAGAAGTTTCCCAATTTTCATGTTAAGGATAAATTCGAAACTTTAGAAAGAATGGAGGTTAATGAAATTGGACGGTAGTTGGAGGGTTGGGAGGGGTCCCCCTTCTTCGGCACAGACTGAATGAGTGCATGTTTCCAGCAAGAAGGGAAGACTCAAGTAGAAAGACATAGACGAAATAGTTTACCAAGGCAGGGTGCAAGCTCAGAAGCAGAAATTTTGAGAATGACAGGATGGATACCATCAGGACCTTACGCCTTCTTAGTATTAATCTCAGAGAGAGCAGAAATGATACCTTTAGATGAAATTACAGTTTTAGGCATAAATGAGTTTGAGGGGGTTGAATATTTATATATATATATATATATATATATATATATATATATATATATATATATATATATATATATATATATATATATATATATATATATTATATATATATATATATATATATATATATATATATATATATATATATTTTTATAAAGTTTGAAAATTTTAAATTTAAAAACCAACAATAAAAGAATTTTTTTTTTTATTATTATTTGAAAAAAAGAAAAATATTTTTGGGAGCTCTTAATTTTATTCCGCGAAGGAAATTGGAAGAGTTTCCCCTGCCATATTTTTGCAATTTTTAAAAAGAAAACGGAAATAATAGTTTGGAGAATACGAAAAACAATAATTCTCTCTCTCTCTCTCTCTCTCTCTCTCTCTCTCTCTCTCTCTCTCTCTCTCTCTCTCTCTCTCTCTCTATATATATATATATATATATATATATATATATATATATATATATATATATATATATATATATATATATATATATATATATATATATATATATATATATATATATATATATATATATATATATATATATATATATATATATATATATATATATATATATATATATATATATATATATATATATATATATATATATATATATATATATATATATATATATATATATATATATTATATATATATATATATATATATATTATATATATATATATATATATATATATATATATATTTTTTTATGTCTCCTCCGGTGGGCAAAGGCCAGAGGCCTACCAAATTCCACCGGAGTTGGGAAAGGTCTATTATCATGGTCGATGGTGGCCGACGTGTCCAGACACACGGCGTTTGAAAGTATGCAAGTCAAAGGAAGTTGGGAAAACAGATGAAGGGAGTGTGTTCCAGACTTTACCAGTAGAGTATATGAAAGACTGAGCATAGCGGTTAAGTCTGGGGTCGGAGAGTTGGACAGAGAAAGGATGAGAATGTGTAGAAAGGCGTGTCGCACGAGCTCTTCTCAATGGAGGAGGTATGCAACGAGAGAGTTCAGAAGAGCAGTGTCCGTTGTAATAGCCATAGTAAAGAGAGAGTGACGCAACAATTCGACGGGCAGAAAGAGATTGTAGAGAGTTAGTAAGAGCAGGAGAGTTGATGAGACGAAATGCCCTTGACTCCACCTTCTCTAAGAGAGCTGTATGTGTGGAACCACCCCAGATGTGCGAAGCATACTCCATACAGGGACGAACAACACCCCTATACAGAGCAAGCAACTGGGGTGGCGTGAAGAAATTCTGAAGGCGCCTCAGAACACCCAACCTCTTAGAAGCTTGTTTAGAAAGAGAATTAATGTGATCTTTACAAGAAAGATCACGAGAAAAAGAAACACCGAGAATATTAAGGACAGATGAAGGCATTGAGTTGTGTGTTTTCGAAGAAGATATCATAGTTGTGTGGAAGATTGTGTCGAGTGGAGAGATGGAGGAACTGAGTTTTTGAGGCATTGAAAACAACCATGTTTTCTCTGCCCCAATTTGAAATACGAGAAAGATCAGAGGTTAGTTGCTCCAAGGCTACCCTTCTCGAGTCTATCAACTGCTGTTGGGTGGGACGTTTTTCAAAATGGAAGGAATAATGAAGGGTGGAGTCATCAGCATAGGAGTGGATAGGAGATGAGGTGATAGAGAGAAGGTCATTAATGAAGAGTAGAAAAAGTGTTGGTGATAGGACAGAACCCTGAGGAACACCACTATTAATAGATTTAAAGGATGAACGGTGGCCGTCTACAACAGCTGCTATAGAACGACCGGAAAGGAAATTAGCGAGAAGATCACAGAGAGAAGGATAGATACCGAAAGAGGGAAGTTTAGAAATCAAAGCTTTGTGCCAGACTCTATCGAATGGCTTTCGATATGTCCAGCGCGAACAGCAAAAGATTCACCGAAATGCCGAATAGCGGAGGACCAAGAGTCAGAGAGAAGGGAAAGAAGATCACCAGTAGAGCGTTTCTTACGAAAGCCATACTGGCGATCAGAGATAAGATTAGAAGAATTGAGATGCTTTCCAAATCTTCCTGTTAAGGATAGATTCGAAAACTTTAGAGAGAACGGAGGTCAAAGAAATAGGACGGTAGTTGGAGGGTTGAGAGGGGTCCCCCTTCTTCGGCACAGGTTGAATGAGCGCACGTTTCCAACAAGAAGGGAAGGTTGAAGTAGAGAGACAAAGACGAAATAGTTTACCAGGAGGCAGGGTGCAAGCTCGGAAGCACAAGTTTTGAGAACCACATTAGGAATACCATCGGGACCGTACGCCTTCTTAGTATTAAGCTCAGAGAGAGCAGAAATGACATCTTTAGAAGAAATTCTAATTTTAGGCATAATTGAGTTAGAGGGGGTTGAAGGAGGAGGAACAGCTCCGGAATCGTCTAAGGTTGAATTAGAGGCAAAAGTTTGAGCAAAGAGTTCAGCTTTAGAAGAAGGTAAAACGGCAGTTGTGCCGTCGGAAGATACTAAAGGAGGGAAAGAGGAAGAAGCAAAGTTAGAGTTGACATTTTTTGCAAAATGCCCAGAAAGAACGTGAAGAAGAGGAACCAGAAAGATTATTGCATTTTTTACGGAGAAAGGAGTTTTTAGTGTTACGAAGGATAGATTTTGCACGATTCCGGGATGAAATATAAGTAGCGTGAGTTTCTGGAGTTTGAAGACGACGGTAATCCCTGAAGGCAGCGTCCCTGCGGCAGATAGCACGAGAACAAGCAGAGTTAAACCAAGGTTTGTTAGGTTTAGTAGAAGGGAAAGAATATGGAATGTATGCCTCCATGCCAGAGAGAATCACCTCAGTAATGCGTTCTGCACATCCGAGGGACCCCTCCCACGGAAGCAATAATCATTCCACGGGAAATCAAAGAAGTACGACCGCAAGTCCGACCAGTTTGCGGCACCGAAGTGCCACAAGGCGTTTCCTTTCCGTAGAAGGGGGTCTTTCCTGCGGAAGACTTGGAAGAGATAGAAGAGGATACAGAGATAAGAAGATGATCGGAGGAACCCAGAGGAGGAAAGAGTTTAACAGTATAAGGAGAAGGATTAGAAGTTAGGAAAAGGTCTAGAACGTTGGGTTCATCTCCAAGACGATCAGGGATACGAGTAGGGAGCTGCACCAACTGCTCAAGGTCGTTTTGGATAGCGAAAAGGAAGGCATGTTCACCAGCTGTATCATGAGAACTAGAAGAAAGCCATTGGCGGTGGTGAACATTGAAATCACCTAATATGATGATTTCAGAGAAAGGAGAAGAAGAGAGAATGTGCTCTATTTTGGAGTTTAAATAGTCGAAGAATTTAGCATAGTCAGTAGAATTAGGAGATAAATAAACTGAACAAATGAATTTAGTCGTAGAGTGGCAAGAGAGCCTAAGCCATAAGGTGGAAAATTCGGAAGACTCCAAATTAGAGACACGAGAACAAACGACATCGTTGCGCACATATGCACAACAACCGCCTTTGGCTGAAAATTGAGGATAGAGACAGTAGGAGGAAACAGAATAGGGTTTGCTATCAGAACGCTCAAACATCTGAGTTTCGGTCAAGAATAAGAGGTGAGGTCTAGAAGAAGAGAGGTGATGTTCAACAAAGTGGAAATTAGAGTGCAGACCGCGAATGTTGCAGAAATTAATGAAAATATATATATATATATATATATATATATATATATATATATAATATATATATATATATATATATATATTATATATAATATATATATATATATATATATATATATATATATATATATATATATATATATATATATATATATATATATATATATATATTATATATATATATATATATATATATATATATATATATATATATATATATATATATATATATATATATATATACTATAACTATAACAACGTGTTGCAAAGTGAGTGCAATCTTTATATGTACTATATATGTATTTAAACTTCGCAAAAGATACATATGAATGAGATTAATAAGACATATAATAATAATAATAATAATAATAATAATAATAATAATAATAATAATAATAATAATAATAATAATAATAATAATAATAATAATAATAATTATTAATATATTATTATTATTATTATTATTATTATTATTATTATTATTATTATTATTATTATTATTATTATTATTATTATTATTATTATTATTATTATTATTATTATTATTATTATTATTATTATTATTATTATTATTATTATTATTATTATTCGTCTCTGTCTTTCTTGTTATCTGCATTCTTTAGAATCTGCACAGTCTGTATCACGAAATTTTTCATTCAAAAGTGAATATTCTCGTCTTGGTTTTAATTTCAGACTGAGAAGGAGATTTCAAGTGAAAGTCCTCTGTTATAAATTTGTATGATTTTTACGTATAATACGCGTATCACCATGTGAGTATACGTTCATTTTTCAACGACATTTCTAACACCATGGGATGGAACAAATGTTCCAGGTGGGCTGGAGCTTATTCTAGTCTTTTTTCCATGGCTACTGTCCGTTGAGTTTGAGAACAGCGCTGCCACCTGACAAATGTGGCCGAAAATGTGAATACTTTAAATGTTTTTCTATTTTTTCTTTTTTACAGTTCGAATTTCGTACTTTATGAATCATTCAGTAATCATATATGCGCGCACACACCCATAGAAACACACACACACACACACACACACACACACACACACATATATATATATATATATATATATATTATATAATATATATATATATATATATATATATATATATATATATATATATATATATATATATATATATATATATATATATATATTATATATATATATATATATCCAGAATAACCTGGAACATCTGATGCAGCTTCCTACCCGTGCCCCTGATTATTTTGAAGTGGAACCCAATATTTTACACCTCTAAATCACCCAATTATCCTTATTTTGTTAAGCTCTTTCCATCGTTGGGTTCCTCTGAGTACCTTTTAATCTCCCCCAAACAGTTCTATCCCTTCAAGCCTTCCGCAGGAAAGACTCATTCCATCGGTGATGAAACGTTCTTGTAACTTCGGTGCTTCTGACTGATCGAGCTTTCGGTTGTATTTCTTTGACTTTCCATTTAATGACTACTTCTTCAGTGTGTAGGAGTCTTTCTGGGTGTGGAGAACTCATAACAGAGATGATCATCTCTGGCATAGAGGTGCACACTCCATATTCTTTCTCTTCAACTAAAACTGAACAAACCTTGATTTAACCCTTCTTGTTCTCGTGCTATCTGCAGAAAGGACACTGCATTCGGTAATTGTCCGTAGTTCCAAACTCCAGAAACACATGTAACTTGAATATTTCTTCCAAGAATCATGGAAAATTTATTTTCCGTGACATTAAAAACTGATTTCTCCGAATAAAATGAAGCAATCCTTTTTGGTTTTCAATATATATATATTCCTTGTATTTTGGAAAAAAAATGTCAACGTGTTAAACTTCACTACTACATTTTGCCCTCCTCTAAATACATTCCGACGACACAATATCCTCTTTACCTTATTTTAAATCCGAAGTCTTCTCTCAAACCCTTGCCTCTATTCCTCTTTCTTTATAGCTCCTCCAACTCATTTATTCATAACATTCTTCTAAAAACGTTATTTCTACACTCTCTGAACATAACACTAAAAGAGTCCATGGTCCTGATGGCATCACTCATGTGGTTCTCAAAACATGTGCTTCTAAGCTTGCAGACTACCTTGGTAAAGACATTCGTCTCTGTCTTTCCACTTTAACCTTCTCTTTCTGCTATGTCTAAAACCTGTACTGAAGAAGCAGTACCCAATCTCATATTTCTAGATATAGTCCTTTCTCTTAAACCTCTGATTTTTCTAAAGTTTTCAAGTCTATCCTTAAAAGAGGATATGAAAACATTTTAGTACTTCTAATCTTTTATCTGACCGGCAGTACAACTGTCGGTATATATATATATATATATATATATATATATATATATATATATATATATATATATATATATATATATATATATATATATATATATATATATATATATATATATATATATAGATATATATATATATATATATACTGCAGGGGCGGTTCGTGACCTGGTTGCAGGTTTGTGCAATCACCATTATATTCAACTAGCTAGTGTACAACTGTTTTTTATTACTTTTTATTTCTTAATTTCTTAATAGGACTAAACATTTAAAAAATTGCGTCTTATTAAAATAATTCGCCAATGAATCACCATTTAATGTAAAAAACGAAGAAAATAGCGCATGTGGTTTGCAAAAATTTGTAAACGGATGCTATAATATAACTGATGAGAGAATTGTGTATGCACAATTGCTGCGTGAGCTTTTCTATTCTGACAATATGGTTTGCAAAAGAAATGCAAACGTTTCTTTATAGGTTTCAGGAATAAATTTTAAGAAAAGTATACATATTTCAATTTTTTGTGCTTCACAGTTTATATATATATATATATATATATATATATATATATATATATATATATATATATATATATATATATATATATATATATATATATATATATATATATATATATATATATATATATATATATATATATATATATATATAAAGAGAGCGAATTCAAAGTAATTGATATGCTATTTATTGAGGCACAATACAAAAAGTTTGCAAAATACGGCTAAGAAAAAAGAAAAATCCTATTCCTATATTAAATAAAAATGGGAAATATGAATTTGATCCATTTAGTTTTATTTCGTGAAATAAAATATCTGTTGAGGTTATATAATTAGGAGGAAGAAAATCATGCCTGGAGGGGCCAAAACGCTGTCTTCCTCAGATTTATTTATCCATTATATTTTTCTACAAAAATCTTTGCCATTTTTGAGTTTATATATATATATATATATATATATATATATATATATATATATATATATATATATATATATATATATATATATATATATATATATATATATATATATATATATATATATAGAGCCCATTTCAAGAAAGGGGGTTTTCCTTAATGCTTCAGCCACTACTTTTTATGACTTTCTATCTTCAATCTTCACCTTGTCTTTAAGAAAAGACTCTTCATGTTTCTTCATTTTCTCTTTTAACACACACCTATTTCGTTATTAAAGTTTCATTCCTATTTCACATGCAGGATCGCAAATTATGAGGTTCTCTGGGTGTATTTCTGCAGAAGTGGTGGGGGTGGGGGTGGGGGTGGGGGTGATGGACTCGAAGCCTCAAATTGAATGGTTCTTGGGTGGGTGTAGTATTTCCTTTGAGTGTAATTGCCTCTCTCTCCTCCTATTTATTCCAATTTTTCTCGTATTTTAAATGTTTGAATTATTTTTTTTTTTTCACCTAATCTCATTTTTTCTTTTCAAATCTTTAGTTGTAAAGGTCCTTTTTCCTACCTTTTTCTAAACTTACCTTTTTTTGTCTATCATTCATATTATATATATATTATATATATATATATATATATATATATATATATATATATATATATATATATATATATATATATATATATATATATATATATATATATATATATATATATATATATATATATATATATACTTGTCGCTCGGAGGCGGCTTCATTGAAAATAGTTTGACTTCCATAATTGTTGAGAATTTTGTCCAATATATATATATATATATATATATATATATATATATATATATATATATATATATATATATATATATATATATATATATATATATATATATCGTAAAATATTGTATAATATTACAATTTCGCAGTCGTTTATTGACTATTATTGCGAACATATCGGAGTTGCAGCGTTGCTCCATTGGCGTAAATTTCAACTTAAATGACAAAGAATAGAGGGGAGAAAAAAACGCCGAAAAATAAGCGCCAAATTATATGCATTGGAGAAGCCAAAAGAAGCCTTAAGCTTCTTACGCAGATGATCTAATTTTAAATGCTGCGTTTCGGGACTCAAATTCATTCTCCAAAAATTTTGAGAGTTTTGCTACTATACAAATACTAATGCTTTAAGAGATTATTAGTTCCATTTATTATTTAGTATCATTGTTACCATTGTTTTAGTTATTATTATTATTATTATTATTATTATTATTATTATTATTATTATTATTATTATTATTATTATTATTATTATTATTATTATTATTATTATTATTATTATTGTTTAAATAATTCATCTGATTTTAAAATTATTATATTATTATTATTATTATGATTAATATTGTTATCATTATTATTATTATTTTTATGATTATTATATCATTATTATTATTATTATTATTATTATTATTATTATTATTATTATTATTATATATTGGTTATGTATAACGATTGAAGTGTTTTTACTTCACAATTGCACATAATATCCATACACACGCACGCACACACACACAGACACACACACACACACACACACTCACACACACACACACAAACACATTTCTTGCAGAATAAGTATGAACATTCGCATTGTAATGAATGTATGTTCTGATGTAGATCATCAGGTTCACTCACTGTATCGAACCTCATTTTTGACTAAAACACTCCAAATTTTTCACCCCAATATTCACTTATTTATATTTATTATATATTTATCTTTATTTATTTATATAATTTTTATTTTCTATTTTGTTTGGTCGCGAAAGAATTTTTATATTCTTTTCAGTAACATATAAGCAATATTTTTTTGAAATATATTTAACATTAAAGAGTTACTTAAAAAAATGCAAATAAATAAATAAATAAAATTGTGTAAATAAATATTAAAAATATTATTTAAATAAATATTTTGAAAATATTTTTTAATTCCAGAAACATTTTGAGAAGTCGAAATTTAGAATGAAGTTTAAAATATAATTTTTTTGGGCTGTCATTTGCAGCTGAATTTTTGGTATATCAATTTCTTTTTCGTTTTATTTATACTGTTTATCTACTTATAACTTCTTTCTGTTTTCTCCGTTACTCTCTTTCTTCTTTCTGTCTTCTTCGTTACTCTCTGTCTTCTTTCTGCTTCTTCGTTACTCTCTGTCTTCTTTTTATCCCCTTCGTTAAACCTTGTTTTCTTTCTTTTCTTCCACTTTCTCCTTCTTTCTGTTTTCTCCGTTACTTTCTGTCTTTTCCGTTACTCCCAGTCTTCTCCGTTACTCCTTATCTTCTTTCTGTCTTCTCCGTTACTCTCTTCTTTCTGTCTTCTCCGTTACTCTTTCTTCTTTTTGTCCCCTCCGTTACACCTTGTCTTCTTTCTTTTTCCTCCTTTTCTCGCTTTCTATTTTCTGTCCTATAAGTAAGTCCCTGTTTTGTTTCTGCTTTCTTTTTTGCTCACCGGTTTTCTTTTTGCTCTTTCCAATTACTCTGTCCTTTTTATGTCCCCTCCATTTTTACTTGTCTATTTCTATCCACTATCTTTTCTTCTTTCTCTCCCTTATATTCCCGATTGTATTTTTTTTCACTCACACAACCTTTGTCATGTTGTGTTTTTCTGTATATATATATATAATATATATATATATATATATATATATATATATATATATATATATATATATATATATATATATATATATATATATATATATATATATATATATATATATATATATATATATATATATATATATATATATATATATATATATATATATATATATATATATATATATATATATATATATATATATATATATATATATATATATATATATATATATATATATATATATATATATATATATATATATATATATATATATATATATATATATATATATATATATATATATATATATATATATATATATATATATATATATATATATATATATATATATATATATATATATATATATATATATATATATATATATATATATATATATATATATATATATATTATATATATATATATATATATATATATATATATATATATATATATATATATATATATATATATAATATATATATATATATATATATATATATATATATATATATATATATATATATAT
Source organism: Armadillidium nasatum (assembly GCA_009176605.1). Lineage (NCBI taxonomy): Eukaryota > Metazoa > Arthropoda > Malacostraca > Isopoda > Armadillidiidae > Armadillidium > Armadillidium nasatum. The sequence continues at coordinate 19,843 of SEYY01000615.1, forward strand.
ATTATATATAGTATGTATATGTGTGTGTGTGTGTGTGTGTGTGTCTGTGTGTATTTTGTATGTGTGTGTATGCTACTGTAGAAAGTGTAAGTATGGACTAAGAAGTTTCAAATCTGATTTAGTTCTGTGATAGACTTACCACGACCAGGTCAGGCTCACCTAATGGTAAAGTTAAAGTCTACTTCTACTGCAGTAGTAGATGCCATGGTGATAAAGAATCGTTTCGCAACAGCGAAAGAAAAAGTCATTCTTTTGGATACAAATTTTGGATCAGCACACCATATTTTCCATGACATTCTGCAGTTAAATAAATTTTTTGCAAGATGGGCGCCACGTGAGCTGACTGCAAAATTAAAAACCCGACGAGTTGATGCAGGCGAGGAGTTTTGCTGCACTTTACAACTAAAATTGATAACTTCCTACAACAAATATTCGTCAGGTATGAAATTTGGGTCCGTCTCCAATAACCCAAAACCAGGAAAGAAAGTAAGGAAATCGTCATTTGCACCTCACCAAAATCGAGAGAATTTCGCACATAATCATCTGCGTGGAAGGATATATTCACTCTTTTGAGATGAACGAGGTGTCATTTCGGATCTTTACATACCTAAGGGAGAGACAGTGACCGGTACTACGGATGCACGTCTCATAGGGAACCACCTCAGTCCTGCAATCAATTCAAACTGTGGTAGATTCAAAGTTCTGGTGTTTTGTTGCAACACGACAATGCTCGTCCCCATACTGCCCTTGCCACACTGCTTTTTTTTTTTTATCCTATGATCTGCCCTTGGAATCAAACCAGCGCCTTCAAGCAAGTGGTTCAATCACCATCATTATGAATCCACTCTATTCACAGACATCGTCCCAAATCACTTTCACGTCCTTGAATTCATTACGAAGAAGTAAAACAAGCTGTGAACGAGTTTCTAAGATCAACACAATAAGATTTCCTTGTTGGAGGTATCTACGCCCTATCAAAGAGCTGGAACATGTGTTGTACGCCACAGACACTGCAGAGAGTAGTGACATATTTCTAAACCTTTTTTGTGGTCAATAAATTGGCTGATAATGAATATTTACGGTTTTCATTTAACTCATATATATATATATATATATATATATATATATATATATATATATATATATATATATATATATATATATATATATATATATATATATATATATACATACACATTGACGTTGCCATAGCAACACACCTTCAGTGATTAATGTGAATATGATGTCAGGAAAGATTGGCATTTTACTTCATGCTTTTATTTTATATATATATATATATATATATATATATATATATATATATATATATATATATATATATATATATATATATATATATATATATATATATATATATATATATATATATATATATATATATATATATATATATATATATATATATATATATATATATATATATATATATATATATATATATATATATATATATATATATATATATATATATATATATATATATATATATATATTATATATAGGTACTATACTTTCTTGTACCTTCTATTTTCCAGCCAATTCTGTTATGTAAATTCTTCCAATCATCCTTTTATATTCAAGGCTTCCGTCTGCGCCGACGTGAGAGGTGTGAGTTAGCTTGGGGCTTGGTGGGTTCTCTTTCTTTCTCTTTTTATAAGCCCCTCCTTGAAAAGGGATCTACCCCTGAGTGGTGGTGATCTGTAATATATATTATATATATATAATATATATATATATATATATATATATATATATATATTATAATATATATATATATATATATATAATATATATATATATATTATATATATATATATATATATATATATATATTTACGAGGTGAAATATATATCTATCTTATATGGTTAAAATAGTTTCCAAAGGATTCTGGCAGAATTACTGGATGTTGATCGCATTGTGGCCAAAATTTTCTCCAAGACTGACGACTGTCTAAATATAACAACGCGTCGACATGTAGACTAGCTGGTCAATTGATTACTGAAGTCGGTGATATCCTATGAAAGGGTCTTGGGTTAATGATTATGGCCATGAAGTAATAAATTAATCTTTCCAATGGAAGAGTTCAATCATTCCAAGACCCAAAGGGTTTTACAGGTGGAGTAATATTAAGAACATATTTGTCGTTTCCGTTTGACCTAAGGGAAATTGTGAACTAAAAATATGTCCTTGCATACCAAGTTGTCAATTTTCATATCTACTGCAATGTTTGCCTGTGAATTAGTCAGGGTATGAGAAGGATCTGCCCAGCACTCTGACACAAGGACAAAGCTCCGGCTCACTTCTCACTCAACAGTCGAGAAAAACATGGCCAACCTGCGACTCTTTCCAAAACTGATATTCTGACTGAAAAGTCATTATTTCGATGAACCTCGAGAGAGCCTTTCAATTATGATTTAATTCCAGGAACCATTGTTTTGACGCTCAAGGCAATTACTTTGAGTATGATTAAAGCTAACAGGAGTTGACGTTTTGAAGTTTTTTTTTTTTTTTTGTTTATTAATACATTAGTCACAGAACTTACAAAAATTTGAAAAAAAAGAATCCACAAGTTTTCAAATATACAAATGCTGTGATATAGATAAAGCGTTTCAAAAAATGTAAGTGTTCGAGGTAAT
>SEYY01000615.1:40000-42500 GCA_009176605.1 Armadillidium nasatum
ATATATATATATATATATATATATATTTATATATATATATAAATATATTATATAATATATATATATATATATATATATAATATATATATATATATAAAAGAATCGAACATCTTTTTTCAATTTATTATAATTTTTGGTCTGTACTTTCTCAAAATCTCCAGTCATTGTAATTGAAGTTCACAAAACTCATTATTTTTCGTTAGTTCTGCAATTTCACTTTTGTGTATTTTTATTTTTGATTTCTTTTTTTTTTGTGATTTTATTAAAATGCTGATAAATATTTTTTATTTTTATTTTTGTTTTATTTTTATTTGTTGCAATGTTTCATTGTTAAAATTGATTTGTTGTATACCCGATATAAATTACTGTAAGTACACCTTCTTACCGGGGGTTCCCAACTTTTTTTTTGCTTTTGGGCCTCTTCATTCCCAACTTTACGTATGTCCTTGAGTCTTAATTTTACGTATGTGAACCCCTGAGTCCTAACTTTCCGTATGTGAACCTCCTGAGTCCTAACTTTACATATGTGGACCCTCTGAGTCGTAATTTTACGTATGTGAACCCCCTAAGTCCTAACTTTCCGTATGTGAACCTCCTGGGTCCTAACTTTTTACATATGTGGACCATCTGAGTTCTAACTTTAAGTAGGTGTACCCCCGGAGTCGTAACTTTACGTCTGCAGTCCCCTATATACTCATATTGCTAAGACTTAGCTCATATTATGTACCCCAGGAAAAACAGTTTTTCTTGAGGACCCCCTCAAAGCCCTTGTGGTTCCTTTAGGAGTTCATGTGCATCCCGGTTCGTAAATGCAATTCTAAACAATTTAACAGACATCTAATATTGCAACTCTCCAAATTTAAAGTGCTTCACGAATGATAAAACACGAATTGAATTTAAAAATCTCGAAATTTGGAGATTAAAACACGATTGCGAGAACAAATTTTCAAGTCATCTTCATTTTTCCATTAACAAATCTTTCTCTGATACAACAATATTGTCATTTCTGTAATCTTTATAGTTATGCTAATTATTTATAACATTCTCAACACTATATTATGTATCAGGGCAAGTTTTTTTCCATAAATTATGCATATTAATTCTAATTTAATATTTATCTAATTATTTTACAGATAAGATAATGACTACAATGTTATCTCGTATCTAAAATAATTTAATTAGATGGTACTTTAAAAGCTCTTCTAGTTTTTCTAGTAAAGTGTACTCTATATATTCTCTAGCGGACACATTGCTGACATATAGGTTTGAGCAAAAATGCCTTGATCTATATATATATATATATATATATATATATATATATATATATATATATATATATATATATATATATATATATATATATATATATATTATATAATATATATATATATATATATATATTTAAATCTAATTATATTGAAAATTTAAATACAATGTGTTGCTTATTTTGCAAATCTTACTACATAGGTAAAAAAAAATTATTCGTATTTATTATAATTAACTTAAATTCGCATTATTAATAGTGTCTAATAACAAGTAGCATCCGAGTCACGTTTTATTCATTTTTCAAAATGAATCAATGAAAGCTAATTTAAAAGGCAAATAATGAAATTCAAACGGAAATTAATAGTCAGATTTTGTCGCTTTTATGGCTTTCAGACAGTAATAGATAAAGCAGAAGACAGTAATAGATAAAGAAGATAATTTTAGATGGGAAAAAAATAATATATTGGAAGAGTTAAAAATATTGCAAGACTTTAATGAATATTTTTTTAATGAATCATTTTTTATTAGTGGTTCTCGTGAACTTAAAAAATAGGTGAAGGTATTTTTTGAAGCTATTGCCCCACCCCTAACCCCCACCTCCCTAAAAAAGTGAGGATTATCAATAATAGAAAGAAACAGACATGTATGCATGATCATGCTCCAAAAATATAAAGTAACACCAGCACTCGTCTTAATTAAAAATAACATTACTAGTATCAGCTCTGATGATATATATATATATATATATATATATAATATATATATATATATATATATATATATATATATATATATATATATATATATATATATATATATATATAATTATTATTAATTATTATTAATATAATTAATTTAAAAAAAATTAATTTTAATTAAAAAAACTACTACTACTATTACTACTACTAATAATAATAATAATTATTATTATTATTATTTTTTTAAATATTAAAATAATGATTATGATGATCATAATAATAAGGATAATAAAAATAATAAAACTCAATTTTTCAGTTTTATTATTATTATTATTATTATTATTATTATTATTATTATTATTATTTATTATTATTATTATTATTATTATTATCGTACTCATTTGGTTTCGTTTTATCGTTAATGCGTTCTTTCTCATCTCATTTCGTCTGGAGCAGATTTGCATCAGTTTCCAAATGAAAGGAAGGAGCTTATTTCTTCCTAAATAAATTCCTCTCTAATTTTAACCTGACTATTG
>SEYY01000615.1:47500-55000 GCA_009176605.1 Armadillidium nasatum
GAGTGTAAGTGTCCGTATGTAAATGTTTGTTTGCATATTTAACATTGACTTAGTAGTCGGATTTTATGTTTTTTTCCATGAATAGGTCAAAGTATTAAAAAAAAAAAAGGATTTTGTTTTTGTACTTTGGTTTTTTTTCCTGAATTTATTTAAGAATATTTTTATGTATTAAATATCTAAAACTTTTAGAGGCTTCCCCTTTCTTTCCTTTGCTTCCGTTTGAAGAGAAATTCTTTCCTTATTCCAGGAAATTTTTTTTTTTTCCACCGTTCTAAGAAGTTCACGTTTCGGTGTTTTAACGTACTTTTTATAAATACATAAAATTCCTTTCTTTATACATTTGCTGCGTTTTTGTTCACATTTAGGTATGTTTTTTTTTTTTTTTTTATCCATGTTGCCATTTAGTGCTACAGATATTTTTTCCCTTTCCTCCCCCCCCCCTCCTGTATGGCACTCCTTTGAATGCTGGATTCTCTGGAGATTTTCAGGAGAATTTCTGGAAGGTTGAAGAGAAGAAATTTTTGTATGGAGAGTATTTTGGTTTTTTTATGTAAAAAGTTGCGCTATTCCATAAGTCGATTTCAACTCTAGATTGAGACCTACTAAAACGAGATAAGGAAAAGGGAAATGAATAGGTTTTCCTTAAGCGACGGTAAAAGGCTTGATTTGACCTTACTTGACCTTCTTGCCTCTTTTTCAAGGAACAAATTTTGGTCTAAAAAAACGATTAACTTTTGCTCGCCATCTTTTCAATAGTGGAATTTCCATCCAAGGAATTTTACTCTCATTTTTAGAGATCAAAGGCCACTTTCCATAATGTCTTCCATTTTAAGGAATACAAATTTTATGGCTACAGTGAAAGCCACTGAAAACAAGGAGAGTTATTATTATTTATTATTAATATTATTTATTATTATCATTATAAAATTATTATTATTATTATTCTTATTTTTATCCTTCTTCTTCGTATTGTTATTATTATTATTATTACTATTATTTTTGTTATATTTAATATTAATATTATTAGTTTTTGAATTGTTAAACGAGTATCTTTCCGATAACAATCATTACTTGTAGATGTGACCCAGACATTGTTAGTCATCACGCTCTCTTTTAATTAACAAACTCCCAGAGAAAGAGTTTCACGATTAAATGTAGTTAAAGAAGAAAGCTTGTAAAAATGTTTCAAGCAATATATTATCTTTTTTATTTTATTTTCTCTCTCTCTCTCTCTCTCTCTCTCTCTCTCTCTCTCTCTCTCTCTCTCTCTCTCTAACCTCTTTCTCTCACGTATGCACAGACATTTTCAAGGTAATACAAAGAAAACTTTTTGTGATAAAACAACCAAAAAGAAAAGGAAAAAAAGATAAAGGAAAGAGTTGCAGATCATATTGCCTTTGCTTACTTTTTTTGCACACACACAAAATAAGTTTGCTCACCAAAATTGAAAACGTTTGGAAACATTTTCAGACAATGCTTTAGGAAAATTGAAATGCGTCCTTGTGGTTTGGCTTCGGAATCGTCACTAGCGAGAGTTTTTATGTGGATGTACAATATAAATGTAAGTCACAAGGGAGCCTCTTAACAAAACTTATCCTACAAATTTCAATAATAAAAGAACTTGCTTTTATTGCAGAAGATATTTACTAGCATATATATATATATATATATATATATATATATATATATATATATATATATATATATATATATATATATATATATATATATATATATATATATATATATATATATACTTTAAGGACAGTTCTGTTTTATTATATATTATATATATATATATATATATATATATATATATATATATATATATATATATATATATATATATATATTAATATAATATATATATAAATATAAAATATATATATATATATAATAAAATAAGTATATATATTATAATAATTATATAATCTGATTTAAATCTATATTTACTATTCATAAAGTTGAATTTTAAATATACAAATATTTAAATTTGATTATTTATTTTTAATTCTGGAAATTAAATTATATTTACTGAAATAATTTTTTCCTCAACTAATATTTAAATTGCTGAAATAAATTAGTATTAAATAAAGAGGTCATTCAAATAATTAATATATATATATATATATATATATATATATATATATATATATATATATATATATATATATATATATATATATATATATATATATATATATATATATATATATACAGGGGAAAGCAATATATATTTATATATAAGGTAGAGCAAGCATTCTTTTTCTATATGTATCTGTTTTCGTTGCTAATGAATGAAACAATTCAAAAATTGTCTACAAAGGTGTCGTTGTAATCTATTAAAGAAGATTCCTGCTGAGATCTTACCATATCCTGACTAATTAATGATAAACTTGTCTTTAGAGAATAATTATATGTCTTGCAAGTTCTACAAACAAACAAATATAATATATATATATATATATATATATATATATATATATAATATATATATATATATATATATATATATATATATATATATATATATATATATATATATATATATATATATATATATATATATATATATATATATATATAATATATATATATATATATATATATATATATATATATATATATATATATATATATATATATATATATATATATATATATATATATATATATATATATATATATATATATATATATATATATATATATATATATATATATATATATATATATGTATATATATATATATATATATATATATATTATATATATATATATATAATATATTTATATTTTTTTTTTTTTTTTTTTTTTTTTTTTTTTTTTTTTTTTTTTTTTTTATATATATTATATATATTATATATATATATATATATATATATATATATATATTATAATATATATATATATATATATATACAAATGTGTGTGTGTGTGTGTGTGTGTGTGTGTGTGTGTGTTGTGTTTGTGTGTTTTATTTATTTTTCTATTGTGGTAATTCAAGTTGAAAGACGTTTGATTACATTATAAGTGAAATTATTCTGTTATGAAATATTTTTTATATTTTTATATATTATATAAAAAATTAAAAAAAAAATTTTTTTAATATTAAAAAATTAAATTGTAAAATTTTTCTTTATTTTATTTAATTTATTATTTATATTTATTTATTATTTTATATTATTATTATTTTTTTAATTATTATTGTTAAAATTTATTAATTAATTAATTATTATTTTATTAATTTTATATTATTATTATTATTTTTATTATTATTATTATTATTATTAATTATTATTATTATTATTATTATTATTATTATTATTATTTTATTATATTATTTATTATTTATTATTATTATTATTTTTATTTTAATATTTTTATATTAACCTTTATTATTATTATATTTATTATTTATTAATTATTATTATTATTATTATATTATTAATTATTATTTATAATTATTTTTTTTTTTTTTTTTATTTTTTTTTTTTTTTTTTTTTTTTTTTTTTTTTATATTATTATTATTAATATTATTATTATATTATTTATTATTATTATTAATATTATTAGTTATTATTATATAATAATTTGATTTTTATTATTATTGTTTATTATTATTATTATTATCATTATTATTATTATTATTATTATTACTATTATTATCATTATCATTATTAAACTGCAACTGTGAAAATGTAGCGCTGAAATATGTGTATATGAAACGCATTTATATATGAAAGGATACAGATAATTAAGTTAACATTTTTGCCAATTAACAATAATAATAATAATAATAAAAAATATGAAAACATGTTTTAAAATATAATATATTTTTATTGTTATTTATAGAAAATTTAATAAATTTATAAATTTATTTCAGTGTTGCAATCAAGTAATTTTACGAAACGAGTTAAAAATAATAATTGAATTCATAATATTAAATATGAATTGTTTAATTTAATAATAATATTTTTGGTTTCATTTTAAAAAAAAATATACATATTATTATTACCATTATTATTATTATTATTATTATTATTTTTATTATTATTATTTGTTATCAATATTATTTTTTAATATTATTATTGTTATTACTATAATTAATGTTTGGTTTCATTCTGTTTATATATAGAAGTAATTTTTACAGATTTAATTAAATCGCTTTATTGATGAAAATCACAAGTCAACATATATAACAATTGTTCTCGCAGACGTTGAAACCAAATTTAATTGAATTAACACCATTTAACTTGATATTAATCCAGTTAATTTAATTCAACCATTAACTATGTGAAGTCTTATTACCCAATTCCTTTTAAACCCGAATAGTATAGTACTGCTTTTAAGCAGTGATTAATAATAGCTTATAAAGAAAGTTTTAATCGTACGTAGTTATTTTGATGGAGGCGATAGGTATACTCATAGACTATAAATTTTTTCCAAGTACACTTTGATGTTGACGATAAGCATACTCATAAACTATAAAAAAAAATTTAAGAACATTTTGATGGAGGCGATAGATATACTCATAAACTATAATTTTTCTAAGTACACTTTTACGAAGACGATAAGTATACTCATAAACTGTAAAATAACCTCTAATTATTAGACACTTTGATGGAGGCGATAGATATACTCATAAACTTAAATTTGTAAAGTACACTTTGATGGATGCGATAGATATAGTAATCATAAACTATAAATTTTTTAAGTACACTTTGATGGAGGCGATAGGTATTCTCATAAACTATAAATTTTTTCCAAGTATATTTTTCTTTCCCATTTCAATTATTTGATTAAGATTATGACGAATGTATTTAATTTTCAAGAAATTTTACTGAACATCCTCTGTTTGATGGACTTTTGATGTTACTAACTGTAGGCTAGTTTTGAAGTGATTTTAGACAGTTTTGTATTTTAAGCTGGATCTCTTTCTTCATCAAGTGATAAAGTGATTTTGAAAAATTAATAGGAAAAGGCATAAAGATCATAAAATTTAAATGGTTATATATATATATATATTATATATATATATATATATATATATATATATATATATATATATATATATATATATATATATATATATATATATATATATATATATATATATATATATATATATATATATATATATATATATGTATATATAACTTATTTGAACTCTCTAACCTATGTAATATAACGCATCTCACAAATGAAACCTAGCAACAAATAAAAGTTTCAAAATTGGAAAAGTTTAATAATAATAATAATAATAATAATAATAATAATAATAATAATAATAATAATAATAATATTCATAATCATAATCATAAATTCTTTATTCATTGAGTGTACATTATAATTTTACAATATTAAATAGGTCCTATACTACAAACTATACTAATAATAATAATAATAATAATGAAGTGACTGTATAGTTCTTTGAAAAGGGACTTTTAAGGGGATACACAATGGTTTCCATTGAGCCCCACAGTTTAATAGTAGTAGATAAAATTTTGAATTTTATTATTAGTAAGTAAATACTAAGATGATGCATATAATATAAAAAAGGAGTGATAAAAATAATGCTAATTAAAATACAAATATATTATAAAATTAATAATAATGAAAATAGTAATAATAATAATTCTAACAAAGGTATGTCAACCTTGCTAAGTATTTTCAGAATCGCTGGCAATTATATTAATGATAGTATTTAATGACAACATTAAAAAAACAGTAATAATAATAATAATAATAATAATAATAATAATAATAATAATAATAATAATAATAATAATAATAATAGTATTAAAAAATTGGTTGAATTAATAATAATAAAAATAATAATAGTATTAATGGTAATATTAATTAAGAATGAGTTTCACTAAGCTGAAAGGAACTCTACCTGATGAGTATTAATTCTCATATAGTTTTTAATATGAGGATTTCGAAGCTGATGATTTTTTTTTTTTTTTTTTTTTTTTTTTTTTTTTTTTTTTTTTTTTTTTGCTGACTTAATTATTTTAAAATAATTCGTTTCATGCTTCGAATTTCTGGTTAATGAAATTATATATATCAATTTGAATGATGAAAAAATGAAAAATGAAATGAAATTTATATATATCAAAAAAGAATAACTGTTACTAAATCCTCTATTTTCCTTTCAAAAATATTTTTTAACCTCTGGCTCTATCCCCAGATTTTCCTCAAAATTAGTGTTGTTGTTTCTGGTTCCAGAACCAAGCAAAACCTTATAACTCCACAACTGTGGCTCCGCATCTCTTGTTAATGCAACTTAACGCCAAAAATCCTACCAAAAGTTTTTCAATTATAATTCTTCATGTAATTCTGCATGTATTATTATTTTTCTACGCCAATATTTCAGCCATTTTTTTTTCTCAAAGCCATTTTGGCTTTGAGAGGTTGCAAACCTTGCGTTGAATTTTGAGAAATCTTCTTAGCCAATTAATTAATTTTGAAAGTTTAAATTTACTTGGTTATTAAAGTATTTGATAAGCATCTTACGAGAGGCAAAGTCTCGATAAATTTTAATTAATTTTTCAGAAATTCTAAAAAGTAATTAATACTTAAATGAGATTAAGAGCAGCCATATTTTTTTTTATCTTTCTTATGAATATTGTTGTATTTCTTTATCTTATCTTTATATTCGGTTCATCTAATTTTAATATATATATATATATATATATATATTATATATATATATATATATATATATATATATATATATATATATATATATATATATATATATATATATATATATATATATATATAAAAACATTTAAATAATATGATTTTTATCCTTATTGGTCTATTATCGTCTTTGTTTTTTTTTTTTGTTTTTTTTTTTTTGGGGGGGGGGAGTTGTTAAGTTGCTAGGTAAAATAGTGTCCACTTGTCAGATAAAAATGAAGTCAAACTTTTAAAAAAAGGCCTAAAAATATTTCTTCCCGTCTAACATGTTTTTTTTATCTGCAGCTAATCAGCTGTTTAAATATATATATATATATATATATATATATATATATATATATATATATATATATATATATATATATATATATATATATATATATATATATATATATATATATATATATATATATATATATATATATATTTCTGGCCTTTTGCCAAAAATATCTCTAGCAGCTTTTGCAAATATTCCTTTCCTCCTCTTATTCGATCTGATGGATTTGTAGCTAACACTCCTACTCCAAAAAGCCTATCCTTTCGGCATCATTTTTAAATCTAATCCTACTCTGGAAGATTCCGGCATCCCTCCTCCTACTCCTTCTCTTCTGAGGTACACCCATGTCTTTATCCGTGATTTCATACGATCAGGTGCATGGATCCTAAAATCTATGGACATAAGGAAGGTAAATGGTCTGAATGGCATTCCTCCTCGTGTTTTGAGGGAGTATGTTTCAGAGTTGACGCCTGTCCTCGTTCAACTTTACTCTCTATGCTTTAGTACTAATACTT
>SEYY01000615.1:85000-95000 GCA_009176605.1 Armadillidium nasatum
ATATATATATATATATATATATATATATATATATATATATATATATATATATATATATATATATATATATATATATGAGGGTGAGTCAAATGAAATCTGTAAATGTTCATAATTATTTAATTTATTGAACTCAAAATTTGTTCAATAAATACATAATTTTTTTCTATTTAGTCTCTATGGCATGTAATACAAGTGTTTCAGAGCTTTGAGAGCTATGGTAACCCCCAGCAAAGAATTCGTCTCGCTTTTTCCTTAGTCATTCGTTGACCTCTTGCTTCACCTCTTCGTTGAGCTTCAAATACATCATGCCCTAAGGAGTCTCTTTGGGCGATTCAGAGATGTGAAAATTACTTGGAGAGATGTTTTTTTAATATAGTGGATGGGAAAAGCACTCAAAAGATAGGGAAATATGAGGTTAAACATTGTGTGGGGAAATATGGCGTTAAACATTATCGTCTTGCAGCTAAACATCTGCAATTAGAAGTTCAAAACGTTTTGACTTGTATTCAGTAAAGTAGTGGTTCTTGAAGAGATCTGCTTCGTTATACCAGTCACTGTTTCTCCCTTTGCAATGTAATGTTTCAAAATGATCTCCCGTTCACTCCAAAAGCAAGTCAATGGTTGCGTCCGGGATTTCCTCAGTTTTGGTGAAGTGTTATGACACACTAATTTTTATTAAAAATTGCGTGTGTGTTGAGGGGTGGGGGGTTGTCTTAGTGTTAGTGGACCCAGGTTTCATCTATGATGATAGATCGTTGTAGGAAGCCATTACTTTCAGATGTAAAGTGTAGCAAAAAGCTCCGTATCCGTCATTACGTGGAGCTTTCAATCCTGCAATCTGCTGGAGTGTTACACACTTTGCGCACACTTTATTGAACAACAGGACAACAGTGTGGTATGCTGAACTATTTCATCTATTGCTACACACCGATTATTCCTCAACATGACATCTACTATTTGCTGTTGCCAAATTTTAGTGTTGTTTTAAAGATTTTTATTTGACTCATTAGTGTGTATATATATATATATATATAATATATATATATATATTATATATATATATATATATATATATATATATATATATATATATATATATATATATATATATATATATATATATATATATATATATATTAGGATGGAGCGATACCAAAATTTTTACCGATACCGATACCGATACCGATACCTAAAAATTACCAGATACCGATACCGATACCGATACCGGTATCGGTATCGGGAAATATGCCGATACTACTACCGATACCGATACCGATACTTTACTCTTATCCAAAAAATTTGCCGATACCGATACCGATACTGAAAAGGCCGATACCGATACCGATACCGGTATCGGGAAATATGCCGATACTTGCCGATACCGATACCGATACCGATACTTCACTCCATCCCTAATATATATATATATAATTTTAAAAACATAAAATCTAAAAAATAGTCTTATGTAGTCAACTGCAAATCCGTAAATTGTTGAGATCGCTTCCCCCTTAAAAATATGACTGTGATGTGTGTGTGTGTGTGTGTGTGTGTGTGTGTGTGTAAGTGTGAGCTTCATTTCCTACTCTTTTATATAAATCATTTAGTATAATTTTCCATCACAAGTAAAAAGGTAAACCTGGACTTTTTCAAGCATCCAAAAGACCGTTTTTTTTCATTACTTTTACATTTAAAAAAAAAAAAAAAAAAAAAAAAACTTCCCATTTTATGAATTTAGAGTAAAGTGTTTTAAGTCTTTTATGAAATTTTGCAGCATTTTACCGCCTTTTTTCCCTTTGAGTAATTTTTTGATATTTTATTTTTGAACTTATAAACAAAGGTGGTTCAGTACAATGGTTTTAGGTTTTTTTTTTTGCATTACAAAAAAAAAAAAAAAAAAAAAAAAAAAAAAAAAGAAAATTTTTTTTTTTTTAGGGGAGGGGGGGAGTGGAATGCTAAAATGTTTATTTTGATTTTGCGATCTATGCTATATGGTTAGATATGCATTTATGAATGTTACAGGGATACAGGGACAAAGAAGGGATTAATAATTCATTTCACTGCAAAAATTGTCCTAACGAATCGTTGGGACAAGTGTTAAAATTGTTACAACAATTTTTTTCAATTTATTTTCTTATTAGAAAATAAATCGGTGAAGCGACTTTCTTATGCTTAACATGTCTTTTCTGTAATGAAAATTTTGCTGACATTTTTGCCACTTGTCCCAACGATTCGTTAGGACAGTTTTTTGCAGTGTTCTTACACAACAAATAAGAAGATTCGTAACCATCACTGAGTGATTGACTTACATGCTTGAAGGACCTGGTTCGATTCCTTCTGTAGATCTTAGGTAGGAACTACCTGTGAAGTTTCCATCCTCGAATAGGCGATGTCCATGAAGTTGGGAATGTATTTTTAAAAATAATATAGGGGAAATCTTGGCAAAATGGATATGTTAAAATGGTGGTTAAAAATCGAACAAATTATTGAGATTATAATTTCTTTTTAATATGTTACTCTTCTATGAACATTAATCTTTTAATAACAGAAAACAAGAATTTCAAGACTTAAAATTTATTCTTGTAATTTAACAAAAATTGAAAGTTGTCCAAATTATTCACTTCACCCCCGTCCCCCCCCCTTTTTCTCTCGGGCAAAGTGAATAAGACGTGGGCAAAATGAATGAAAATACAAAACCTATTATTAGCCATTACAGATGCCACGAAAGTAATTATCAATTTCAGTGTGTCAGCTAAACTATTCATTAAGTCCAGTTGCAGTTCTGGCAACGCAGTTCTGGCAACATTGAATTAAATCTTCAGAAGCAGACTCCATCCATTCCTCACTACCGGTTATGCTAAAAAAAATCTTTTTTTTTTTTGTTGACTTCCTTTTTTTTAATACATTTTTTACCGATTTATTAGTTCTCACCTAGTGAGATTAACAAAGCCTTATATTTTACCTTTTTTGAAAGTAGTTTATTTCACGAAAGATGCCAGATCTAGTTATTTTGTAGATAAATTTGGCAACCTGGCAACCTACATGCTTATTTTTATGAATTTTTTGGATGCGGACCCATCAGATTGTTTTTTGTTTTTGTTTTTTTTTTAAATCCCAAATTGAATTTTTGGGGTTTTAATCCTATTATTGGAGTTTTTAGCTTATATTTAGAATATTTTATCCAAAATTAGAGGATACTTAGTCTTTTGGGCATCAACAGTGGTAGTTTATTTGAATTCTAATAATTTTCACAAACCTGTCAAACGAAATTTCTATCCACACTTTCTTGAGTTTTTTTTTTTTTTATTTTTTTTTTATTTTTTGACTATTTAACCTCAAAATAGAGGTTTTAATCATTATTTTGGGTTTTGAATCCCAAACTAAAGATTTTTTTGTATCTACCAGTAGCTAGATTGGCTACATTTTATTTCATCAATCTGACAACTACGAGATATTAAATCGCACTTGCGTGACGACTTTTAATTGGGAGAGATTAACTCTTAACGGTTTCTAAAAGGCTGGGGCTTCCAATTGAAATTTTAAAGTCGGAGACCTCATTTTTATACAGTAACTGGAATGCTCTTGTGTAGCTGAATTGGTGGATACATTTTTTGGACATCAGTCATAGCGCTTCTTAGGTTATCTTCCAACCATTTAGCTTGGCTTCTTCTTTGAGCATACTTTTTTCACCACCTAAAAAATATTCGGGATTTATCAGGGCAAGATGGATATGTTATCGTTCGTTGTCCTATCCACTTTTCCCGGAAGAGACATACTTCGGCAGAAGTTTGTAAAATAAAAGCATCATCACAATATTTTGTAAAGCTATTATTAATAGTTGAAAGACAGAAGAACATGATAAAATAAAAAAAATTACTTAAGTAATAAATAAAATATAAAATTAAATGATATTGCGTTGACAAAAATCGTAACAAAACATGGAAAAAAAGGAAATTTAGTACAAAGCGGCATCCACCCTCACGGAATTTTTAGTGGACTGTCATTTAATCGCTAGACTATCTGTTTATACATGTAAATGATAGTCGTAGCTCCATCTTTGATTGTATTGTGAAAAATCTTTAAATATATATATATATATATATATATATATATATATATATATATATATATATATAATATATATATATATATATATATATATATATATATATATATATATATTATAACATGTAAACATAATTAAAACCACTACAGCACCGTGGAGTTTTAATATATATTCAACTTTTAAAGTTGCTTCTTACCATCCAAAGAGTCGGGGTTCGAATCCTGGTAAAACAGACTTTAACAGTTGAATATATATATATTATATATATATATATATATATATATATATATATATATATATATATTATATATATATATATATATATATATATATATATATATATATATATATATATATATATATATATATATATAGTTGTATCTCTGTATGTAAAATTACATTGTGTCTGTATGGGTAAAAATTTATTTATGCGTATATTGATTATTGATATATTGTACGTGCATTATTAAGTAAGGGAACCTCTTTCAGATAATAAAGTTTGATAATAATGTATAATATTTTAAAATCGGAAAATTGATTATTAAACTTTTAAAATTTAGTCATATGTTTGTGTGTGTGTGTTTTTTTTTTTGTTTTTTTTTTGCCTCAATTCAAAAGGATTTTCAAAATATGAAAATTTTATATTAAAATAATGAACTTATCCTTTAAGGCAGGAATAATCTATCTTTGTGCCAAGCATCAAATTTTTATTTTATTTTATTTTATTTTTTTATTTTTATTATTTATTTATTTTTTATTTAATTTATTTTATTAACGAAAACTTGAAAATATATTCTTAACTTGATAACTTATTCCTACAAATTAATTTGAAAGTTAAAATTCAATCTCAAAAGTAAAAACTTTCAATTTTATTATGTAAATTGAAACTTTCTTTTTCTTCTTTTTCTTTTTAATTCAAATTTCATTCAGAAATAGGAAAATAAATTAAATTTATTTTTATTTTTATATGTAATAAATTAAAAATTAGAAATCTTATAAAATTAGAAAATCTTGAGAATCTTATTAAATTAGAAACAAGAGAACTTGAAATCTTTCAAAATGACTTGAAAAATTAGACTAGAATAAAAACTTTAAAAAAGATAATAAAAAAAAAAATTTGAAAATAAAAAACAAATATTTAATAAAATTAATATTTCATAATTTGGAAACATGAAAAAAAGAAAAAATAGTGAAAATTCGAACCACGACTGAGAGTAGGTATATTTTTTTACAGGTTCCAATCATTTTAGAACTTCAGTCTCCTGGCCTCCCAGTCCGGATTTCACTCCGACTTTGACCCCGGCTTCCGAATCCTACCATTTTAAAATTTCTCATCTCCGGCTCCATCATTATAAAAGTATTAGACTTAGGTTCCAGCTCATAACTATTTTTTATCATCATGTAAAATAATTTTACTCCTGAATCAATTCCACTGTTTTTATTTTTCACTCCAATTCAACCCAAAACTCCACCTCAGCAACTACAAACTTGAATCTAACCACCACACTTTATAACTTTAAACCAAATCAATAACCGAGACACTCCGATTAAAAAATCCATTAAAAAAAGAAGATTATTCAAAAGGTTATCCAAAACTGGATAAGATTATTCATAAAGTTATCCAAAATTGGATACAAAGGAAGAGTTTCTCTTAGGAACAAAAGGACGACGTTTTATCTTTGTAATTCTCTCGCTTGGCAGCAAATGAAGGCAGAAATATTCGTGGATTCTCTTTATTTTAATTAAGTGATTATGAGCGACTCTTGGGAACCAAACAGTCCATTTCAGATAACAATGCGAAATATAAGAGCCAAATGTATAATCAGATTATCTCTCTCTATTCCTTATACTATATATATATATATATATATATATATATATATATATATATATATATATATATATATATATATATATATATATATATATATATATATATATATATATATATATATATATATATATATATATATATATATATATATATATATATATATATATATATATATATATATATATATATATATATATATATATATATCCATTTATTTTGTATTATTATTATTGCTACTACAATGATTATTATTATTATTAAGTTAAAACCACAAGCAGAATTTTATTTTAACAAAAAAATTTCTCTCTAGGATATATATATATATATATATATATATATATATATATATATATATTATATATATATATATATATATATATATATATATATATATATATATATATATATATATATATATATAATATATATATAATATTATATATATAGTTATATAACCTTGATCGAGATAGTGATGATTACTACTGATTTATATAATTCTTTTTGATTTTGAGTGTGAATATTTTTAATGATATTTCATTTTTTAGTTCCGTCGGTAGTTCATTGAACAACTTTGCTGATTTATAGGTCACAGATTGTCTAGCTTTTTCTAACCGGTAAGACGGATAATAATAATAATAATAATAATAATAATAATAATAATAATAATAATAATAATAAACCAATATTCAATATTCAAAACTGCTGTTTTATAGAGTATGTGACGTGATTTTCAATAGTTTCGATATTCATTTAAACTTTTTTGAAAAGATATTCATCTTCATTCCTTTCAAAAGACTCTCTTTTCTTTCTTTTTCTTTTTCTACTTTCTTTCTTTTTCTTTTTCTATTTTCTTTCTTTTTTTTCTATTTTCTTTCTTTTTCTTTTTCTATTTTCTTTCTTTTTCTTTTTCTATTTTCTTACTTTTCTTTTCTATTTTCTTTCTATGTCTTTTTCTATTTTCTTTCTTTTTCTTTTTCTATTTTCTTTTTTTCTTTTTCTTTTTTTTCTTTTTTTTTTTTTTTTTTTTTTTTTTTTTTTTTTTTTTTTTTTTTTTTTTTTTTTTTTTTTTTTTTTTTTTTTTTTTTTTTATTTTTATTTTAATAATTATTGTTTATTATTATTTTATTTTTATTATTATTATTATTATTATTATTATTATTATTATTATTATTATTATTATTATTATTATTATTATTATTATTATTATTATTATTATTATTATATTTATTTTTTTTTTAAAATTTTTAAAAAAATAATAATATTAATTTAATAATAATAATAATAATAATAATAATAATAATAATAATAATAATAATAATAATAATAATAATAATAATAATAATAATAATAAAAATAATAATAATAATAATAATAATAATAATAATAATAATAATAATAAAAATGATAAAAATGATAACTAATAATAATAATAATAATAATAAATAATAATAATAATAATAATAATAATAATAATAATAATAATAATAATAATAATAATAATAATAATAATGATGAAAAAAATAAAAAAATATTTTCCTTCTCGCAATTCCAGTAAAGAGATGAAAACTTTTTCAAAACTTATAAAACTTAACTATTTAGTAGTTTAATTCCTACTCTAAAGTTTTCGATATACAGGTTATATATATATATATATATATATATATATATATATATATATATATATATATATATATATATATATATATATATATATATATATATATATATATATATATGAGGAAGCTAGGCAAAATGTTCTGATGTAAAATCAAAAACAACTCTTTTAGCGGCGAATAGATAAAGATTATGCATTGCTTCTCAGTATATATATATATATATATATATATATATATATATATATATATATATATATATATATATATATATATATATATATATATATATATCTTCAAGGCTTCCGTCTGCGCCCACCTGAGAGCTGTGCGTTAGGTGTGTGTGTTTGAATGAGTTTTGTCCCTATGTGTGTGCCCGCTCCTTGAAAAGGGCTCTGCCCGTGAGTGGTGGCGTTGGTGCTTGAACCATGTAAAATATTAAACTCAATGGTAATAAAATTATTACTAACTCTGTGGTCTTTTTCCACCATATTCGAGATTCGAAGATCGAGACTACCATGACGATTCTTTCATTCATCTTCGTAGAAGGTCATTCGTCTCCGTCATTATTCAGATCTTTACTACCCTCCTTGAAACGTATCATCCTCTTCAAAACATTGCCAAAAGCATTCACATTTTTATAACCTTCTTGAGACAAATAAAAAAATAAATGACTAATCGTAAAAGATTTCAATCTCTCACTTGTTCCAAAAACATGCTTTGCGCTTTACTATTCGGATATCAACGTAAGCTTCAACAGGGATTTTTAAAGCAATTTTCTGACTCAGTGATATATATAAATTATTTTTCTATGAAGGTTGAGTTTGTAATGTCTTAAATCTAACCTAGAGTAAAGGCATATTGCCAAGCAATTAAACAGTCATAAATCAAGCCACTGAAACATTATTTATTGTCTATAGAGCAAGTCATTTTAATTTCCTGTATTTTCAATAGATCTTTTTCCAGTGAGTTGCAAATTGTTCAACATTCACATTTTTTGATATTCCATGTATTCATAATTGTCTACCGCACTATTTATCGTCTTATTTTTCCATTAAGAAAGCTCCTGTTTTATAAATTGCAACACCAGCCTCTACTATAAGCTATTTTCATTTTAATTTACATATTTTAACAATATATTATTTACAGCTTGAAATAAAAAAGTGTTTATATATATATATATATATATATATATATATATATATATATATATATATATATATATATATATATATATATATATATATATATATATATATATATATATAATAGTATAAAAAAAAAAAATATAATATAAATAAAAATATAAAATATAATAATATATATATATATAATATATATATATATATATATATATATATATATATATATATATATATATATATATATATATATATATATATATATATATATATATATATATATATATATATATATATATATATATATATATAATAATATATAATAAAAAAATAAATATAATATATATATATATATATATATATATATATATATATATATATATATATATATATATATATATATATATATATATATATATATATATATATATATATATATATATAGTTTTACACTTACAAGTGTCTCAAATCTTTAAAAAAATAACCTTCCATTGGAGTCCAATCTCAATACATTCAACTTTTATACTAAATCTTTTTTCAGTTTGCATTTGAACCATTTGGTTGATACTTGAGCACCATTTCCGATCAAGTTTAATTGTTCTCGATATTTTTCTAGATTTGAAACCTTTTTTTTATGCTGTAACTTCTATTCTCTTTTTTTTATAAAAATATATATTTTTTCTCAATGTTTTTCTGTTAAATTGTGTTACAAATCTGTGATATTTGCATTCTTTTTCAAAAGATTCTTATCTAGATTTCTTACATCCTTTCTTGAAGGTCTTAATCCATTTATACATATATATATATATATATATATATATATATATATATATATATATATATATATATATATATATATATATATATATATACATATATATATATATCCTCTGGTGCGCAAAGGCCAGAGTCCTACCAATATCCGCCAGAGTTGGTAAAATGCTGGAATTCTTGTCGTTAATGGCCGACATATCCGGATACACGGCGTAGAAAAGTGTGCAAGTCAAAGGAAGTGTGTTCCAGACTTTACCAGTAGAGTACATGTAAGAGTGAGCATAGCGGTTAAGTCTGGGGTTGGAGAGTTGGACAAAGAAAGGATGAGACTATGTAGAAAATCGTGTCAATGGAGGAGGTATGCGACGAGAGAGTTCAGAAGAGCAAAGTCCGTTGTAATAGCGTTAGTATAGAGATAGTGACGCAACAATTCGACTGGCAGAAAGAGATTGGAAAGAATTAGTGAGAGCGGAAGAGTTGATGAGACGAAAAGTCCTAGACTTCACCTTCTCCAGGAAAGCTATATGAGTGGAACCACCTCAGATGTGTGAAGCATACTCCATACATGGGCGAA
>SEYY01000615.1:102500-105000 GCA_009176605.1 Armadillidium nasatum
ATTTTCTTTCGACTCAGCTTAGTCATCCTAGTTCTAGAATATAATCATTAAAAAGTAATCATATACAAATTATTATTGTTCAGCTAGAATAAGAGATAATAAATGAAAATATTGCTTTAAAAAAGTAAAAAAATATATAAAATAAAAAAAAAAAAAAAAAAAAAAAAATGAAAATAATGAAAAATTATAAATAATAATAATAATAATAATAATATATATTAAATATTAATTAATTATTTTATTTTATAATAAAATGGTTGAAAGGAAATCAATTTTAAAGAATGGGGTTAACAATTGATGGTGGTTTGATTCCAAACAATTTACAGTTTTTGAAAAGTTAGTGAAACTACAGAAACAAATAATTCATTAATATTATTTAAATCAATAATGAAATAATTTTATATAAATAATAATAAAATTATTAAATAATCGTTGTATATGTGATATATTATTTATTAATATGTATATTATATATGTAAATTATGCATATTGTATTTCTTCAGTCTGTTTTCTGTATATTTAATAATAGTAAGTTGATGTTAATATTTCATATTTAAATTAGAAATTAAAGGAAAACGAATCATCGAAAATGAAGTCTATTTTCTTAATATTTCTTTTCATTTTATTCTCACATTAATTAAGCTTTAGAGTAGAAAATTTTAAGAAAATTAAAGAAACATTTTTTTTTTTTTTTATTTTTTGAATTTTTTTGAAATTTATTAATAAAAAATGCGATTTAGACTGAAAATAGTGTAGCGAAAATTTTAAAATTATCCAAGGGCAACTGTGATCAGTAATCAGAAGTGTACTTTATCACTGTGGAAGACTCTGTACTTGAAATGGAAGAGGAACACTGAACACTGTGTATGAGCCTCTATTACATTGAGAACAGAATAATTATATATAACCGAAGACATAAGCCGAACGAGAGAATTAGTCATTGTAATTTTAAAATGGTCAGGTTCCTTTATATATATATATATATATATATATATATATATATATATATATATATAATATATATATATATATATATATATATAGGTGCAGTTATAAAGAGGTTTATGAGTTCGGAGATGATGATAAATATAATGCTTAGCGAAAGTTAGTTGTAATATGTTACTGGTAATTAACATTTTTCTTAAATGTTATTTTGGTCATATAATAATAATAATAATAATAATAGTTAAAAATATTTGTTTTTTGTATTATTATTATTATTATTATTATTATTATTATTATTATTATTATTGTTATTATTATTATTATTTATATTTTTGAATTTCTTTCCGTGGAAGTTTTACAACAAAACCTTTTATTTCTTGAATATTACAGAAGTTTCAAGAAATTAATTTAGCTTTTTACAAGTAAATTAATAGTAAGTATTATTATGTATTCATATGTCATCAAAATTCTGTTAGTATTTAATGAAAATAAAGACATATTGGATAAAAGTAATTGAGAAAGTGGACATTTTGATAGATAAATCTATCAGAAGTATTTCAGCCCTTTCACCTAGTCAAGAGTGAAAAGGTTTTTTTGTCTCAAGTGACCTACCATCTCTTATTATTTTAGCTCCAGTAGTCCGTGAGTATGGTTACTGACATATTGCAAAAATGGTAAGATTGGTTGCAGAGCATATACATTGTAATTAAAATTATAAGTGCTCAGTGTGGGTTCCAATTTAAATAATAAAGAATAGAATAAATAATATACGAAAATTAAACTTAATCTTCGTAAATTAATGATGGTGATTCGAAACTACAAAAAGTTCCCAAAATTATAATTTATTAATAAAATTAGTAAATAATTATTTATTAGATTTTATTGAACAGATTTTTCACAAAAAGAAAAAAGAGAAAAAAGAAAAAAAAATAGAAATTTTTTTCTCCTCTATTAAGATCTGCTTCCATTGCGTTGGTTAAAATAAATTGCATACTATTTAAATAAACTAACTAATTATGAATTAAGGTGAAATGATTGCATATTTATGAGTTGAAGGAAAGTAACTTCATAATGATAAGATAATAATTACACATGCCAAAGCTTCTAAATGTATTTTACCTGACTCTCAAAGAAGAGCTAATAGATCTTTCTAATTAATGCAAGTCTATGTGTGAAAGTGTTGGAGTGCCGAGAAAGAAGTACGCAGTTTCTACTAAGTTTAGCTTAATTAAATTGGATATTGCTACATAGACTTCCCAGCTATCAGAATAATGTGTTTCAATTCGTTGTGTTCGAGACTATCATCGAAAGCATATGAAATGGAATTGGGAGGGTGTTATTCGATCATTTGTTACACTGTTATACAGTATATATATATATATATATATATATATATATATATATATATATATATATATATATATATATATATATATATATATATATATATATATATTGTGCTTTTTGTAATTTTCTATTTTTTTAAAACATTTATTTTGATATATCTTGTTTAAAATTTTTATTCTTAAAATTTCTAAATTTTTAGAGAAATTTT
>SEYY01000615.1:117500-120000 GCA_009176605.1 Armadillidium nasatum
AAATGCCGCGAGAGTCCCAGTATAAGTTCCAAGCACCCTTCTATGGGTTATTTATATAAAAATTTGTCACGAAGTTTTGGGACAAGAATTATTATTTAAAACAGTGCAATATTTGAATGATGAAGCGTTCTGAAACGTAAAAGACGAACTATTTTTGATGACTTTTCTGGTCAGTCATACTTACATTTGTGTCGAGAAGGTGACATAAAGTAAGAGTATGTTCTTGCCATGGAATAGAAGGTTTGTAAGATCAGAAGAAGTCACTTAATTTCTGACAACCTTTGTTGGAGGTGTTCAGATGTTATTTAACATTGTATCATGTTACACATGATTAGGTGCATGATGATTTTTCAGGAAGGAAGGGAAGATAGATAGGCGACCAATTACGGAGACGAATGAAGAAACTGTAACTGTTGTCCGAAAAATGGCGGTAAAAGACAGTAATACTGGTATTAATTTTATTATCACAAAGACTGGGATTTTACATTGTTCAGCATAAACTATTTTAAGTGAGCATCTGGATCGTAGTTCTCTCTAGCTCGATAAGATCCAAATGCATTGCATGATTTTTTAAGGGAATGAAACCCGGATTTGTCGATTCAGATTGCAAAATCCAATCGAAGCATTGACTCTTCTAGGGACTCTTTCGGACCTATCAAAATTTAAGGCTAAGAGATCAGCAAGAAAAATGATGATGACAGTATTTGAGATGCCATTGGAGTATAATCTTGTTTGACATTCTTGAGGGACGACAGAAGATCGCTGCTACTTATTTGAGATATGAAGAATTAATTGAAGAAAAGATATGAAAACTTAAATCGAGGGGTTTTGTTCCACCACAACAATGCTAAGTTTGATTCTTCTCAGGAGACGTGGGCCACATTTTAGATACTTCGAAAGAAAACCATATCTCACTACCATAAAATCCTGACACTACCTTACTAAATATAAATATTTTTGATATTGTCAGTGGACGACGTAGCAAATGATTATGCTATGAAAAAATCGAAATGTTAAGAAGTAATAGTCAATCTATATGATTTTTTTTTTTTTTAATAAATCTTCTTTTGGTATCGCACCAAAACATTTTTTTTTTATTATTTTATTTTATTATATATATATATATATATATATATATATATATATATATATATATATATATATATATATATATATAATATATATATATATATATATATATATTATATAATAATATATATATATATATATATATATATATATATATATATATATATATATATATATATATATATATATATATATATATATATATATATATATATATATATATATATATATATATATATATATATATAATAAAAAAAAAAAAAAAAAAAAAAAAAAAAAAAAAATAAAAATATATATATATATATATATATATATATATATATATATATATATATATATATATATATATATATATATATATATATTATATATATATATATATATATATATATATATATATATTAATATATATATATAAAAAAAAAAAAAAAAAAAAAAAAAAAAAAAAGTAAAATAAAATAAAAAATTAAAAATTGAAAGAAAGAAAAAAAAAAATTACTTAAGAATCCAAAAGAGCTCTGAAGGAAACTGACGAAGTCCTGAAGGAGAAGAGAGAAAAGGAAGACTTCCTATAAAGATGTTTATTAAGTGATGTGTTTATTGCTGAATAAAAACAAAATAAAAAAAATGATGGAGAGTTCAGGGAAGGGGCAGCTGGGAGGCAGGGGTGGTGGCGGGGGTGGGGGGTGAGGAGGTTTCGGAACTTTTCGAAAATTCGAGTTTCGCCTTTTCTGCAAATTTTAATCTCAACTTTTTTAAGTCGTTTAATGAAGTTTCGTGAAAAAAAAAAAAAAAAAAGAAAAGAAAAAATAAAAAAAAAAAAAAAAAAAAATTTTTTTTTTCTTTTTAAAATAAAAAAGACAAAAAAATACTTTTCTACAATTTTTTTTTTTTTTTTTGTATACAGAGAGGATAACTAAATGAATGAATGAAATTGCTTTCACTCATATATATATATATATATATATATATATATATATATATATATATATATATATATATATATTATATATATATATATATATATATATATATATATATATATATATATATATATATATATATATATATATATATATATATATAGGGATGGAGCGATACCAAAAATTTTTTACCGATACCTAAAAATTAAATACCGATACATACCGATACCCGATACCGATACCGATAACGGATATACCGATAAAATATCCGATACTACTACCGATACCGAAACCGATACCGGATAACGATATACCGGTACCGAAATACCGATACTTTGCCGATACTTACTCCATTTATAATATATATATATAATATATATATATATATATATATATATATATATAATATATATATATATATATATATATATATATATATATATATATATATATATATATATATATATATATATATATATATATATATA
>SEYY01000615.1:127500-147500 GCA_009176605.1 Armadillidium nasatum
TATTTTATTATCACTTCTATTGTTATAATTATTCTCATCATTGTGGTTTTTATTTAATAATTTTAAGCATTATTATAATTGTTTTATTAGAGTATTATTATTATTATTATTATTATTATTATTATTATTATTATTATTATTAATGTAGCTACCTGCGTTATATAGAAATTCCCTTAGGCAAATATTAATACAGAATGTTAAGAGATATCGAATAACTTAAATATATATATATATATATATATATATATATATATATATATATATATATATATATATATATATATATATATAATATATATATATATATATATATATATATATATATATATATATATATATATATATATATATATATATATATATATATATATATATATATATATATATATATATATATATATATATATATATATATATATATATATATATATATATATATATATATATATATATATATATATATATATATATATATATATATATATATATATATATATATATATATATATATATATATATATATATATATATATATATATATATATATATATATATATATATATATATATATATATATATATATATATATATAATATATATATATATATATAATATATATATATATATATATATATATATATAAAATAATAATAATAATAATAATAATAATAATAATAATAATAATAATAATAATAATAATAATAATAATAATAAAATAATAATAATAATACCTCTGGGAAACACGTATTTTATTGAGTGATATCTGACAACATGATTTCAGTAACTTTCTATTATTGTTGTTAAAGAACCTCTTCGTTATTTTCAAGATTTTTAAAGTAGGTCATGTGATAAGAAACTTTTCCAAGTTTCAAGGAAAACAAACAATTTAAACTGCAGTATAATTACATAATAACGACAGAAATGACTTTAAATAAGAAGGAAAAAAAAATTATATATGCTTTCACTGGGGCAAAAATTTTCTTGTGTAAGACTTTTTCTAGAGTATTTGCTTGTTGTTGGCAGGTCTCTTTTCAAGCACCAGCAATAATCAGCCATCATGTGAGAACCTCAGCCCCCTTGGTTTCGTTCCTCCACAATTTTGATATCTTGGTGGAATCTCTTCTCTTGTTCGTCACTTACATAACCATAATTGATTGGAAATTTGTCAAAATGGCTATTTATGTAGCTTTATGTAGCAAATGTAGCTTATATTGCAAACCCAACTCTCTGTTGACACTTAAACGTTTTATTACGATTTCTTTGTAGTTATCTGCCTTATAATTGCCTAAAAAAATTTCTACCAAGTCAACGAATGAAAAACACGCATTTTTCTCTCGTTCATTCATTACATTTGGAAAATTGTTGTCTTTAACTACTATTCGTATTTATGGACCTTCAAAAATTTTCGTCTTGATTTTTTCATAACTTAAACTTGGTAATTTTGAAATTATGTATTTAAAACACTTGACGTTCGTACATAAAGCTTTTAGATATTTTTTAGTGTGACCTAGTTTGATATGCAGAGATGATATATGATTTTATCTCTGCCCACTTAAAGTGGATTAATTTCATTCTTTTTTTTTCCTTCAACAGTAAATGAGATGGCCAAGATTTGTTTGAAATAATGTTCTGTTTTGGCTCTGCTGTCCCATAAGAAAAGGAAGCAGGGATATTTAGTATTACCCTCCATTGTTGTCCTAGCTGGAAATTAGCCAACTTTTAATATTAAAATGGATTAAAAATTATATCAATAAAAATATTTTTAGGGTGTTACATATAAAAATAGACATAATACAACAATATTATAACAATAGGTATATATATATCTAGATAAATAACCTAGTTTCATATGTATAGTTACAGACTTTGGGGTACTGAAAAAGCAAACAAACTTTTTTTATGTTGAGCAAAATTAGGACCTGATAGAGCAAATCCGAGTGAAAATTAACTATAAATTACTTATAATTCAGTGGCAAATATAATGCAATAGACAAAAAATTTAAATTTGTTCCCCAGTGTTATAATAATAATAATAATAATAATAATAATAATAATAATAGTATATAGTAATAATAATAATAGTAATAATAATAATAATAATAATAATAATAATAATAATAATAATAATAATAATAATAATAATAATAATAATAGTAATAAAATAATAATAGCAGCAATAATAAAAAAAATATATAATAATAATAATAATAATAACAATAATAATAATAATAATAATAATAATAATAATAATAATAATAATAATAATAATAATAATAAAAATACTCTTTAAAATAATTTTTATCATTTTATCAAACCTTTATCATTATTATAAACGTGTTCATTCGCTACAAAATCCATTATTTCATAACGAAATAATCATTTTTATTTATGGTTGAGTAATTAAACTTCACACGGTCATTTGGTTAAATTTCCCTTTCTGTCTGTCAGGAAAATTAGAGAGAGAGAGAGAGAGAGAGAGAGAGAGAGAGAGAGAGAGAGAGAGAGAGAGAGAGAGAGAGAGAGAGAGAGAGAGAGAGAGAGAGAGAGAGAGAGAGAGAGAGAGAGAGAGAGAGAGAGAGAGAGAGAGAGAGAGAGAGAGAGAGAGAGAGAGAGAGAGAGAGAGAGAGAGAGAGAGAGAGAGAGAGAGAGAGAGAGAGAGAGAGAGAGAGAGAGAGAGAGAGAGAGAGAGAGAGAGAGAAGAGAGAGAGAAGAGAGAGAGAGAGAAAGAACGAGAGAGAGAGAGAGAGAGAGAGAGAGAGAGAGAGAGAGAGAGAGAGAGAGAGAGAGAGAGAGAGAGAGAGAGAGAGAGAGAGAGAGAGAGAGAGAGAGAGAGAGAGAGAGACAAACTAAAAAAAAAAAGAAAAAAAAAAAACTAAAAAATAAAATATATATATATATATATATATATATATATATATATATATATATATATATATATATATATATATATATATATATATATATATATATATATATATATATATATATATATATATATATATATGTGTATATATATAACACCCTATTTGAATAGGGTTCTGCCCGTGAGAGGTGATATATATATATATATATATATATATATATATATATATATATATATATATATATATATATATATATATATATATATATATATATATATATATATATATATATATATATATATATATATATATATATATATATATATATATATATATATATATATATATATATATATATATATATATATATATATATAATATATATATGGTAATTTTTATATAAAGGGAAGAAACATTACTCTATCCATCTTTAAATATAAAATTGTAAAGAAATTTATATATTTAATCGGTTTTGCAAGAACGTTATCAGAAACTTAAAGTCGATGGAGGGTATAAAAAATGTGGAGAAGAATAAAGCCAATGAATTAAATACAATAATAGAATAAATTCAAATAAAGAGGTAAAAAGGAAAAAAAAAAAAGGTTGATTAATTGCATCAATTGTTCGAAGACGATTTAAATAAAGGGTTATATAGAATTTAATTGGTATTTTGGAAAGGAGGGGAATACATCTTTTAGAACACCACGGCGACTTTACAAGGTGAAAAGACTTGAGAAAGAAAATCTAAATTTTGTAACCTTGTTATCGATTTGATGGGATATGATTACGAAAGCAAAGAATTTTATATATATATATATATATATATATATATATATATATATATATATATATATATATATATATATATATATATATATATATATATATATATATATATATATATATATATATTATATACGAGAGGAAGTCAAATAATAATCCTCCGCACTTTCGTTATAACCTTCATATGGTTGGTTGAATTGCTTTAAGCTTTTGCGCTCTGAAAAGTGACATTCCTGAGATAACGTCACTCAGATTTGACTCAGATCGTTATGGTATTCTCGTTGGTGTTACAATGTAAACACTGCCTCGCAGTTAGCAGAGTGTATCTAGGAAGGACGGAGATCTGTGGTCTGAGGGTGTGCCAGTCGCTTATAATTTATCGCAGATATATATTTTACCACGTAGGAATATGTAAGAGTGGATCGAGAAGTTAAAAACTGGCCGGACAAGGGACAAACACCAAAAGGGAGCAAGACACTCATCAACCTCGACCACTGACGAGAAGATTGAATAAGCTCGACAAATGCTTCTAACCAACACACAAATTACTATCTTATTTACTGTGATAAATTTCAATCCACTGACACACACCTTCAGGCCATAGAAATTAGATAACTAATCTCTGTTCTTTCTTGGTGTACACTACTAACGACGCCGCCATATTTACTCCGTAACACCAATGATGAACACTGTAACGATCAGAGTCAAATCTGAGTCACTTTAGGAGTACCATTTTATATATATATATATATATATATATATATATATATATATATATATATATATATATATATATATATATATATATATATATATATATATATATATATATATATATATATATATATATATCACCTTTCCCACTTTCGTGGGGTGATGTCCGTCACAATTCACTTACAAACATACCATTTCACCACCGCCCTCCATCTCACTGTGCCCTCCGCAAGTCTTCTACCCTCTTCTGAACTCAAATTCCTTCCACCCAAAATCTCTCTCGCTCCATTCATACCTCACCACTTTCGCCTTCCCTTCCCCTACCCCCCTCCACCTCGGATCTGAGTACCTTGCCCACCATTCTGTTCTCATTCATTCTACACATATATCCAAACCATTTTATCACACCCTCCTCCGCTCTATCAACTACACCCCTCTTTCATTTACACATCTCCCTTATTCTTTTATTTTAATCTAATCAATCCTTCTCAATTTACATATCGCTCTCAAACCTTTCGTCTCAAAGACATTCAATCTTCCTCGCCCGAACACATATCATCCATGTTTCACACCCATACATTACAGAATTAAACACATTCATTCAAACATGATGATGCATTCTTAGGCCCCCCAACATTTTCATTCCCTCTACCACTCTATTATTTATTTCTTTTTTCGTCTCACCCTTACTTTCCACCAACATTCCTAGATATTTGAATTCATCCACCTCCTCAAGTGTCTTTCCCCCCACTTCTACACCCCCCATTCCACCCTCCACATCTCCTCATCCCCACCTCCAATCCTCATAACTTTACTCTTCACTGGACTGACTTTCAATCTCATGTTTGCACATTTCCCCTCACATTCACTTACAAGTATTCTTAACTTTTCTCCAGATTCTGTCACCAACACCGCATCATCTTGCAAAAAGTAAAACATTGACATCCCATTCACCCTCCATTCACCCTCTATATTTCTCAACCTAGTACCCTTCCCTTCTCTCTCCATTTTTCTAACTATACCATCCATCAATAGATTAAATAACCATGGCAACATTGCACACCCCTGTCTCAATCCCACTCCTATGCTAAACCAATCCGATAGTTCCCTCTTCACCCTCACTCTTGATCTACAATTCACATAAAAAACTTTGATCCCCTTCAGTAATTTCCCTTTCAACACCCTTTCCATTAATATTTAGAATAACTTTCTCCTGCATACTCTATCATCATATATATATTAGTGATGGCATCCACATCCGCATCCGCACAAAAATCAACATCCGCATCCGCATCCGCACTTTCGGAAATTCAACATCCACATCCGCACTTTTCAAAAATTCAACATCCGCATCCGCATCCGGATATATATATATATATATATATATATATATATATATATATATATATATATATATATATATATATATATATATATATATATATATATATATATATATTTCACTATCACCTTTCCCACTTTCGTGAGGTGGTGCCCGCCACAATTCCCTTACAAACATAATTATTCTTACCTTTTAACGCTTTCACCACCTCCCTCCATCTCTGTCTCCACAAATCTTCTACCCTCGTCTAAACTTAAATTCCTTCCATCAAAATCACTCTCACTCCATCCATCCATCTCCACTTCGGCCTTCCCCTCCCCCTACCCTTCCCCTATCTACATTGGATCTACGTACCTTGCCAACCATTCTGTTCTCTTTCATTCTTCATATATGTCCAAACCATTTTAGCACATCCTCCTCCTCTCTTTCAATTACACCCTTCTTCCATTTACACATCTCCCTTATTCTTTCATTTCTAATCCTATCAATCCTTCTCAATTTATATATCGCTCTCAAATCTTTCATCTCAAAGACATTGAAACTTTTTCTCGACCGAGCACTTATCGTCTATGTTTCACACACATACAATACAGAAGGTGAACACATACATTCAAACATTCTTATCTTTATTTCTTTCGAAATTTTTCCTTTCTTCCATACTTTTCTTAGGCCCCCCAATACTTTCATTACTTCTACCACTCTGCTCTTTATTCCTTTTTCCGTCCCACCCTTACCTTCCACCCAACATTACTAGATATTTGAATTCATTCACCTCCTCAAGTTTCCATTCTCACACTTCTACAAACCAATTCCTCCCTCCACATTTCCTCATCCCCACCTCCAATCCTCATAACTTTATTCTTCGCTGGATTGAATTTCAATCTCGTGTTTGCACATTTCCCTTCAAACTCTCTCACAAGTATTCTCATCTTTTCTCCAGATTCTGCCACCAACACATGCCGCATCATCTGCAAAAAGTAAAACATTCACTTCACATTCACCCTCCATATTTCTCAACGTAATACTCTTCCCTTCTCTCTCCATTTTTCTAAATAAAACATTCATCAATAGATTAAATAACATGGAGATATTACAAACCCATATCTCAATCCCACTCCTATGCTAAACCAATCCGATAGTTCTCTCTTCACCCTCACTCTTGATCTACAATTCGCATATATATATATATATATATATATATATATATATATATATATATATATATATATATATATATATATATATATATATATATATATATATATATATATATATATATATATATATATATATATATATATATATATATATATATATATATATATATATATATATATATATATATATATATATATATATATATATATTAGTGATGGATCGGATGTCATATTTTCTAATTTGCGGATGCGGATGCGGATGTCAAATTTTGGAGAAGTGCGGATGCGGATGTTGAATTTTTGAAAGTGCGGATGCGGATGCGGATGCGGATGCGGATGTTGAATTTTCCGAAAGTGCGGATGCGGATGCGGATGCGGATGTTGAATTTTCGAAAATGCGGATGCGGATGCGGATGCGGATGTTGATTTTTTTGCGGATGTTCCGCATCCGCGCATGCGGATGCGGATGCGGATGCCATCACTAATATATATATATATATATCACTATCACCTTTCCCACTTTCGTGAGGTTGTGCCCGCCACAATTCCCTTACAAACAACTATTCTTACCTTTCAACGCTTTCACCACTTCCCTCCATCTCTGTCTCCAGAAATCTTCTACCTTCGTATAAACTCAAATTCCTTCCATCAAAATCACTCTCACTCCATCCATCCATCTCCACTTCTGCCTTCCCCTCCCCCTACCCTTCCCCTATCTACATCGGGTCTACGTACCTTGCCAACCATTCTGTCCTTTTTTATTTTTCACATATGTCCAAACCATTTTAGCACATCCTTCTCCTCTCTATCAATTACACCCTTCTTCCATTTACACATCTCCCTTATTCTTTTATTTCTAATCCTATCAATCCTTCTCAATTTATATATCGCTCTCAAATCTTTCATCTCAAAGATATTGAAACTTTTTCTCGACCGAGCACTTATCGTCTATGTTTCACACACATACAATACAGAAGGTGAACACATACATTCAAACATTCTTATCTTTATTTCTTTCGAAATTTTTCCTTTCTTCCATACTTTTCTTAAGCCCCCCAATACTTTCATTCCTTCTACCACTCTGTTCTTTATTCCTTTTTCCGTCCCACCCTTACCTTCCACCCAACATTACTAGATATTTGAATTCATTCACCTCCTTAAGTTTCCATTCTCACACTTCTACAAACCAATTCCTCCCTCCACATTTCCTCATCCCCACCTCCAATCCTCATAACTTTATTCTTCGCTGGATTGAATTTCAATCTCGTGTTTGCACATTTCCCTTCAAACTCTCTCACAAGTATTCTCATCTTTTCTCCAGATTCTGCCACCAACACATGCCGCATCATCTGCAAAAAGTAAAACATTCACTTTACATTCACCCTCCATATTTCTCAACGTAATACTCTTCCCTTATCTCTCCATTTTTCTAAGTAAACCATTCATCAATAGATTAAATAACTTGGAGATATTACACACCCTTTCTCAATACCACTCCTATGCTAAACCAATCCGATAGTTCTCTCTTCACCCTCACTCTTGATCTACAATTCGCATATATATATATATATATATATATATATAATATATATATATATATATATATATATATATATATATATATATATATATATATATATATATATATATATATATATATTATATATATATATATATATATATTAGTATTAGATGGATCGGATGTCATATTTCTAATTTTTGCGGATGCGGATGCGGATTTTTGCGGATGCGGATGCGGATGTTTGAATTTTTGAAAGTGCGGATGCGGATGCGGATGTTAAATTTTCAAAAGTGCGGATGCGGATGCGGATGCGATGTTTGAATTTTTGTGCGGATACTCCGCATCCTCACATGCGGATGCCATCACTAATATATATATATATATATATATATATATATATATATATATATATATATATATATATATATATATATATATATATATATATATATGTGTGTGTGTGTGTGTGTGTGTGTGTAGGTGTGTGTATGTGTGTGTGTGTGTGTGTGTGTGTGTCTGCTCTTTTAATTTTATAAATTAGGGTCGCCGAGTATTTTCCTCTTAATTTTCAATGTAAAAAAAAATAATGTATCTTCAGGGAATGTGCCAATCGATGTCGAGGTTATCTACTCAGGAATTTCTAAGTATAAAAGAAGGAAATAATGCTTTTATACCCGATTCCCTCATGTCTAAGTGATCAGGAGTGTAAATGACTCGTTCAAATGCGAATTCTTTTCTTGTTTGAGTGAAAATAGACATTACTCTCTCTCTCTCTCTCATTCTCTCTCTATTCATCTCTCTCTCTATTATTCTCTCTATTATTCTCTCTCTCTCTCTCTCTTTTCTCTTACTTCTTTTTCTTCTTTTTATATATTATTTTATCATGAAGGTCTTCTGTGCATTTTATTATATATATATATATATATATATATATATATATATATATATATATATATATATATATATATATATATATATATATATATATATATATATATATATATATATATATATATATATATATATATATATATATAGTGTTTGTTTATGTGAAACCTTATACCCCTGACTTTATTGTCGTTTCACAGGAAATTGATTTTTCTATTTTTCTCTTAATTCGCTCTGATTCTTTCTCCGAAATATGACTATATAAAAGCCGTTAAGAGAAAAATATGTTACATTAAGTGGAAGATTTCTGCAGCTGTTTTCTAGTATACGAGCGTCGTCATGAAGTGAAAAAGTGGTTTTATTTACTGGTTTCTTCTTTTCTTAAAGGCTTTTGTAGAATTGTTATCTAGGAATTATCTAAGGGTTATCTAGGAATTATCTAGGAATTATCTATGGGTTATCTAGGTTATCTAGGAATTATCTAGGGGTTATTTAGGAATTATCTAGGGGTTATCTAGGAATTATCTAGGGGTTATCTAGGAATTATCTAGGGGTTATCTAGGAATTATCTAGGAGTTATCTAGGAATTATCTAGGAATTGTCTAGGGGTTATCTAGGAATTGTCTAGGGGTTATCTACGTCTACAGGGAATAATAGCAGTATTTGTTGAATTAATGCAATCAAAGAATAAATTGAATATAGGCATATTGTGAGTGCTGAATTAATGAAGTTGAATTCCTTGCTTTATTGAAGTAATTGAAATTTTCGCTACGTTACTCCAAAATAAATTGGAGTTACAAAATGCAATAAAAATATTGAGGAATTGGAATAAACATACATTAACAAGATTATATCAAGTAAAATTTGATGTTCGAATCCAATGAATCGGATAATAATATACATCAATATTATTATTAGATTCATTAATAGATATTGCCAAATTTATACACCAAAATAAAGAATGGTATCGTATAAGTAGTTTGACAATATTCTTATAGAAGAAAATATTTGGTGTTTGTTTCAACGTTACAGGAAGTAAAAATTAACAAAGCTTTCAGTATTCATATCAAATGTATCCTTTATATAGACAGAGCTTTTGTAAATTAATATATTTTACACTTTTACACTTTTTACACTTTTTATTTTTTATATTAAAGAAATAACAAGTTTTTATTATAATGTTAAATCTTTCAGTATTTATATCAAATGTATCCTTTATATAGACAGAGCTTTTGTAAATTAACATATTTTACACTTTTTACACTTTTTATTTTATAACAAGTTTTTATCATATTGGGATTAAATTGCCAAGTTTTAAACCGATTTACAAAGAGACGTTAAACAGACGCACTGAATACTGAAGAGACTAAGAGTAAATTCTTCTTTAGATAAAGATGAAAATCAAAGAAGGTTTTCAACACAAAATCCGATTAAAATGTGAGGAAGTCCTTTTGGGAGATAATTCAAAACTGTAATCCTATGTGTATATATATATATATATATATATATATATATATATATATATATATATATATATATATATATATATATATATATATATATATATATATATATATATATATATATATATATATATATATATATATATATATAGATAGATAGATAGATAGATAGATAGATAGCCTTTGAAATCCCCAACTCCTTTTCTAATTTTCATTAATGCCTTCTATTACTTCGTCTCCTATCCACTCCTATGCCACCCTCCATTACTCCTTTCAATTTGAAAGACTCCCCTCCCAACAGTAGTTAATTGATGCAATAAGTGTGGCCTTGGATCAACTGACCACTGATCTTTCTCGCATTACAAATTGGAGCAGAGAAAACATGGTCATTTTCAATGCCTCAAAAACTCAATTCCTCTATCTTTCTACTTGCCAAAACCTTCCACACAACTATGATATCGTTTTCGAAAACACAAGACTCAAAAATTCATCTATCCTCACTATTCTCGGTGTATCTTTTTCTCGTCATCTTTCTTGGAGAGATCACATTACTTCTCTTTCTAAACAAGCTTCTAAGAGGTTGGGTGTTCTAAGGCGCCTTCGTGATTTTTTTTTACGCCACCCCAGTTGCTTGCTCTTTATAGGGGTGTTGTTCGCCCCCTGTATGGAGTACACTTCTCATATATCTGGAAGGGTTCCACAAATACAGCTCTTCTCGAAAAGGTGAAGTCTAGGGCTTTTCGTCTTATAAACTCTTTTGCTCTTACTAGCTCTCTCTCCAATCTCTTTCTTGCTCGTCGAATTGCTTCGTCACTCCCTCTATATTCTGTCGCTATTACAATGGACACTGCTTTTCTGAACACTCTCGTCGTATCTAAATAGCCATTTGTAGCAATGAGCAGAGCTCGTGCGACTCTACTTTCTACACAGTCTCATCCTTTCTCCGTTCCAACTCTAATACCCCAGACTTAACATCTATGCTCAATCTTACATGTATTCTACTGGTAAAGTCTGAAACACGCTCCCTTTATCTGTTTTCCCAACTTCCTCTGACTTGCACACTTTTAAATGCCGTGTATCGGGTCACTTCGGTCATTAGCGACCAGATTATTGATATTTCCCCAACACTGGTGAAAATAGGTAGGCCTCTGGCTTTTGTCCACCAGAGAATATATATATATATATATATATATATATATATATATATATATATATATATATATATATATATATATATATATATATATATATATATATATATATATATATATATATATATATATATATATATATATATATATATATATATATATATATATATATATATATATATATATATATATATATATATATATATATATATATATATATATATATATATATATATATATAGTTTTCATTCGAGAAAAAAAATAATTGTCTTCTCTAATGTGTATTTAGAGAAGCGTTTCTGTTTCTAAAGTTTATTCACTCGGAATGATGTCTTCGTGTTTGATGATGTTTTACTATTTGCTCAATTAGAACAAAACAAACTCACAGTAAGAAATGAAGAACACTCTTCTAAATTTGACATTGTCACATCTAATAGCCTTGATTGTTTCCTAAATTAAATATATATATATATATATATATATATATATATATATATATATATATATATATATATATATATATATATATATATATATATATATATATATATATATATATATATATATATATATATATATATATATATATATAGTACAAAGGGTGTTTGCTTTCGCACGAATTTTGTGTGGATACCGGAAACCCCAGACTAGACCATTGTGGTGCCCCCTTCTTTCCAGCCACCTCCGTTCTGTGGAACTCCCTACCACCATCTATTTTTCCTCCAGCATTTAATCTTCCTCTCTTCAAGGCTTCCATCTCTGACCACCTGAGAGGTTTGCATTAGGTTCGGGGCTGGGTGGGTTCTCTTCTTTCTCTTTTATAAGCCCCCTCCTTGAAAAGGGCTCTGCCGTGAGTGGTGATGATCTGTAATATATATATATATATATATATATATATATATATATATATATATATATATATATATATATATATATATATATATATATATATATATATATATATATATATATATATATATATATATATATATATATATATATATATATATATAGGGATGGAGCGATACCAAAATTTTTACCGATACCGATACCGATACTTAAAAATTCCCCGATACCGATACCTAAAAATATGCCGATACTACTACCGATACCGATACTTTGCTCTTGTCCAAAAATTTTACCGATACCGATACCGATCCTGTAATTGCCGATACCGATACTCAAAAATATGCCGATACTGCCGATACCGATACCGATACCGATACTTCACTCCATCCCTAATATATATATATATATATATATATATATATATATATATATATATATATATATATATATATATATATATATATATATATATATATATATATATATATATATATATCGTCTGTCTTCAATGCCTTTTATGCATATGTGTGCGTTTTAGCGACATTAAGTTCATGCATATTTTATTTTCCGTCTTTGTTGGGTCTACTCTACAACGAAAATTGCTAACTTAATTTTAAGAAAGGAAAAAAAAAATTATTGTCCTTTTCTAAAACTTTTTCATTATCATATTTTATTCTTTGTGTGTGTGTGTGTGTGTTCGTTTGTTAGTTTACTTGGCAATATTATTCTATCTTTTTTTTTCTTTTTTTTTTTTTTTAGTATTTTGTATTGTGAATTTTTTTTTTTTTTATCTACATATCTTTTTTTTTTTTTTTTTTTTTTTTTTTTTTTTTTTTTTTAAATAATGAAATTGAATTAAAGTTTTTTACAAGAAATAATAAAAAAAATTATTTTTTGTTTTTTCCCTATTTTGTTGGAATTGGTTTTAGGTTGAATTCACACAACAAATTGTTATATTTTTTTTTACATACAAATTTATTATTTTAAAAAAATAATTCCTTTTTTATTGTAGTGGCAAAGTTAGGCAGATATTTTTTTACAAAAACATTTAATACGAGTACAATACATAATTAAATTTATATTATTAATCCCCAGAGAAATATATATATATATATATATATATATATATATATATATATATATATATATATATATATATATATATATATATATATATATATATATATATATATATATATATATATATATATATATATATATATATATATATATATATATATATATATATATATATATATATATATATATATATATATATATATATATATATATATATATATATATATATATATATATATATATATATATATATATATATATATATATATATATATATATATATATATATATATATATATATATATATATATATATATATATATATATATATATATATATATATATATATATATATATATATATATATATATATATATATATATATATATATATATATATATATATATATATATATATATATATATATATATATATATATATATATATATATATATATATATATATATATATATTATCCCCCTCCTTGAATAGGGCTTTGCCCGTGAGTGGTGGTGATGTGTAAATATATATATATATATATATATATATATATATATATATATATATATATATATATATATATATATATATATATATATATATATATATATATATATATATATATGCATACATAATTAAACGGATATTATTAAATTATTATTTAATCTTCCACTCTTCAAGTCTTCCGTCTGCGCCCACCTGAGGGCTGTGCGTTAGGTGTCTGTGTTTGTATGAGTTTTGTCCTTGTGTGTGTGCCCCCTCCTTGAAAAGGTCTCTGCCCGTGAGTGGTGGCGTTTTGTAAAAAAAAAAAAAAAAAAAAAAAAAAATTATATATATAAACTATTATATTACCTCTTGTGGGAAAAAGCATGAGACCTACATAAAATACACCAGAATTACGGTAATCAATTTCGAAATCCAGATCAAAGGCCGACATTCCAAATACACGACATTTGATGTGGGTAGGTTAAAGGTAACGTGAAAAATAGAAGAATGGAGTATCACACTATTATTAGGGTACAAGTAAGAAAGAACATTGCAGTTTAAATCTGGAGTGCTTGACTGACGAAGGATGAGAATATGTGTAATGACGCGTCACACTAGCTCTCCTCAAAAGATGGAGTGTGCGAATGGAAGTCCAGAACAGCAATATCATTTGTAATATGAGTAGCTATAGTATGAAGAGAGCGATAGAGTAATTCGACGACCAGAAAGAAACAGGAGAGAGTTAGTGAGAGGAGGAGAGTTTAGAAGGCGAAAAGTCCTAGCCTTCTCTCTTTCAGGAAGAGTTTTAATACTGATGGTGAAGTTAGAGGATGAAGGTTATTAATGAGAAGTATGATGAAGGTGAAAAAACAGAACCCTGAGGAACCACCAATTATAAAGTTTAAAGGATGATTGGTGGTCGTCCGCAACACCATCTATAGAGAGACCTAAAATGAAAAGTAGAAAATAACAATAGGAAGAATAGATACAGAGAGAGGGACTTTTAGAATTATTATTTTTATTTGTGTCAGGATTTATTAAGATATTTCGATATGTCTAGCGTCACTGCAAGAGATCACCAAAATGCAAAAGAGCGCAAGACTATGAATCAGAGAGAAGGGGAAGAAGATAACCAGTAAGTGCTCTTACTTAAACCATACTGGCGATGTGAGATAAGACTAGACGATTCAAGATATTCCCAAACTTAATGTTAATGATAATTATAATTATAATTATAGTAATAATTTTTTATCATAGGTGAATGAGCATACTTTAACAGCAAGGAGAAATGTTTTTGCAAACAGATAGAGACGAAACAGTTTACCCAAGGCAAATTGACATCTTGGCAGTACAAGGTATGACAAAAATCACATTTTTAAGAGAATTTTCAGTTTTGGACATCAATGAGATCAATGGAAATAACTCTGAAATAGTTAAAAAGTGGATTAGAAGTAAA
Source organism: Armadillidium nasatum (assembly GCA_009176605.1). NCBI lineage: Eukaryota > Metazoa > Arthropoda > Malacostraca > Isopoda > Armadillidiidae > Armadillidium > Armadillidium nasatum. Next base: position 143,256 of record SEYY01000615.1, read on the forward strand.
GATATAAAAGAATATTTAGGCTTCAGCAGAATTTAGGTCATCATTGGTATCATCCTAAGAAAGAAGAGGGGAATAGAGGAAGAAGCAGAGTTGGATTTAATAAAATATTTTCAGCAAACAAAAACGTCTTACGAATACACACACGCGCACGCATACACACACACACACACACACACACACACACACACACACACACACACACACATATACATATATATATATATATATATATATATATATATATATATATATATATATATATATATATATATATATATATATATATATATATCGCTTTTATAATTAGTTAATTTTATATTACATTTATATCCAATAAAAAATTTATTAATATCCAAATATTTTATTACCTCACAACTCCATAAAAACAAGTGCGAAGTGTGTAATTATATCAATTTTATGATTTTATAATTTGATGCATGGTCAAAATATAATTATCTTTCGAATTAAATATAATGATTCTATAAAAGCTTGTAATTATTAAGCAAATAATTAATGCATTATTTTGACTTAAATTATATATATATATATATATATATATATATATATATATATATATATATATATATATATATATATATATATATATATATATATATATATATATATATATATATATATATATAGCATTTATCAAATTACATCATAAATTAAAAATATATAAGTTTATAATAATAAATTTATTTATTTTAATTTATTAATTTATTTATTTATTTATTTTAAGAAATTTGTTTGGAACCATCCACCAGATTTTAAATGCAAGAAAATCAGCATAAATTACAAATTCTTTTAAATTGTAAACAATTTATTTATGACACAAAAAAAAATTTGTTGTTTTTCGTTTTTGATCGTGAAGAGATGAATTAATTTTGTTGTGATTTGTTGGGAAAGATCTTGTTGTTTCATCTGAGTTTGAAGAGATTGACACAAATTATTATTTATTAGAGAAAGAGAAAGAAACTGATAGACAGATAGAGTGACAGAGAGAGAGGGCTGGAAGGAGAGAGAAAAAAAGGTAAATACAGAGAAAGAGAGATGGGGAGAGGAAGAAAGGTAGAAAGAGAAAAAAAAATGTATTTAAAAATAAAGTAAACTTCGTTAATTGTATTTTTAGCAATTGACTCAAATTTATTTATTTTTTTTTTTTTATTTTTGTGGTTTTGTTGTAGTTTTAATTTTTAAAATAGTTTCTTAAATTTAACTTTTCTTATTTTTTTTTAATTAAAATTTTATAAATGTAAATTTTTTTTTTCCTTTTTCTTAACCTTTAATTTTTGGGAAATTACGAAAATTTATTTTAATTTCTTACGCATTATTTTATTTTCTATTTCAAATTTAAATTATACAATTTGATAATATCATTTTTTGTTAATCTTTTAAAAGTAAAATTGCTTTATGTTATTCTTAATTTAGTTAAGAATAAATTTGTTACTTTCAAAAACCCAAAAACTCAATTATCATTATTTATTTATTTATTTATTTATTTATTTATTTATTTATTATTATTAATTATCATTATTGGACAGTTACAATATTATTTTTTTTTATTATTATTATTATTATTATTATTATTATTATTATTATTATTATTTTTGCATTTAGTAGTATAGGACTTACTGTAAAATTGTAAACATGTTAATGTACAGTATCTGAATAAAGCTTAAGAATTGAATTGAATTATTATTATTATTATTATTATTATTATTATTATTATTATTATTATTATTATTATTATTTATTATTATAATTATTATTATTTCTTTAACAATAGTTATATTGTTAGTATTATTACTATAGTTAACTTTAAAACAGCGTTTTTGTTGTTTTATCATATTTGTGTTTTAATTTAATAATTATAATTTGTTTAATATAATTTTAAATTCTTTTATAAAAATTATATATATATATATATATATATATATATATATATATATATATATATATATATATATATATATATATATATATATATATATATATATATATATATATATATATATATATTATATATTTCAATTTATATTTCCCTCATCCCTCATTTTCTCTTTTTCCGTTACTTTGAATAAAAAATAAATAAATAAAAATAAAATAAAAAAAAATAAAAAATAAATAATAATAAAAATAAAATAAAATAAAATAATAAAAGTAAAACTATACCAATATCAGTTTATTGTTTTCCGTTTTTGATTCCATTGCACATTTGGAAGGTCCTCCAATTTGTCCTCCATTGTCCTCCTTCGTCCTCCTTGTCCTCCTTGTCCTCCTTGTCCTCCTTGTCCTCCTTGTCTGACCGTGGGCCGTAAGACGCCTTCAGGAACATAACAATAAAATTTGGATAAAAACCGTTATCCTGAAGAGAACTTACACACACGTACACACAAACACACGCGCATTCACTCACTCAAATATAGACAACTTATGCCATAAATAAATAGATATATTTTTTTTTATATCCCATTTGGTGGGCAAAGACCATAGGCCTACTAATTTCCACCAGAGTTTGGGAAACAACGGATATCTGGTCAAGTTAAAGAACGACATGTCCCGATACACGGCGATTAAAGGTGTGTAAGTCAAAGGAAATTGAGAAAACAGATAAAGGGATATTATATATATATATTATATATATATATATATATATATATATATATATATATATATATATATATATATATATATATATATATATATATATATATATATATATAGAGAGAGAGAGAGAGAGAGAGAGAGAGAGAGAGAGAGAGAGAGAGTGAGAGAATGAGTTAATGAATCAGTGATACGACATAAATTTACATAAACAAGTACATACATAAATCCACATTTACATATATGTATGTAGAGCAGAAAATATTCCTTTGCTTCATACACATATAATAGATTGAAGTTCGTTCTTGGTTCGTTCATAACAAGAATTGAAATCAGAGATCTCTGCTTTCCAAAGAAGTTGTGAAGGACAAAAAAAAATTCTTTGAATTTTCTAAGAGTCGTCCAAGGCCTCTCTGAATTGATCAAAACTTTGAGGATATTTTCCTATAAAAAAAAAAAAAAAAAAAAAAGAAATGAAAGAAGAAGAAAAAAGAATCAAGAACTTCAATTGGGAGGCTTGAAAATAGTTCAGGTCAGTCTGTGAAAAGAGGGAGGAGGGAAGGGGTTCGATCAGTCTTTCCTTCTCAATGTCATTTATGATTGGCTTTTGTTCTTATTGAAAATTATTAATTTTTCTCTTTATTCTCTCTCTCTCTCTCTCTCTCTCTCTCTCTCTCTCTCTCTCTCTCTCTCTCTCTCTCTCTCTCTCTCTCTCTCTCTCTCTCTATATATATATATATATATATATATATATATATATATATATATATATATATATATATATATATATATATATATATATATATATATATATATATATATATATATATATATATATTACATTAATTATGTAAAATTTCCTCCCCCAGAAGTGGTCAAATTAATTTGATTTCATGATTATTCATACAAAATTTTTTCAGCAACTTGAATTTCAAAGACAATGTTCCTAGAAATGTCTCCTTTTTCTTTAAAAGTTCCTTTTTTTTAATTCGTCTGTCTGCTTGTTTTAAATACTCCTTTCTCACGTAACTATTCAACCTTTTTTTTGCTGGAAATGTCTCCCTTTTCTTTACAAGTTCCCTTTTTTTTGAATTCGACTGTCTGTTTATCTTAAAGACCTCTTTCTCAAGTACTGTAACTATTCTACCTTTTTTTTGGAAGTCTTCCAGGAGAGAAAGAACTCATCACTCTTTTATGGAGGTATTATTTGCTGGAGACTTTCACCTTAGACTAATGACAAGACGCATTGTGTTATTTGTAGTCGTTTTTAATGCAATATATATATATATATATATATATATATATATATATATATATTATATATATATATATATATATATATATTATATATATATATATATATATATTTAGGTTATATTCATAAAAGAACTTTTCGGTTTTTAATTTCAATTACTTTAAAGGTTTAAAAAGTGGTGGAGGACGGGATTATATATATATATATATATATATATATATATATATATATATATATATATATATATATATATATATATATATATATATATATATATATATATATATATATATCTAAGTTTTATTATTATTATTTATTTCTAATGTTATTATTATTTTTTTCCTTGCAATAACACTTAGAAACCTATACAAAATTTACCTTCA